>KB671953.1:554000-595349 GCA_000349105.1 Anopheles epiroticus | reverse complement strand
AACATGAAGAATAAGGTGAAACTTGGGTGGAAACGTTGTAGAAGATAGTGAAACAAAGCTGATCCGAGTTGATAGGTTGCAGTTTTATCGTTCATTATTTATTACTCGATCACAATTTTCATTGTATTAGATTTTTTCTACATTAAAAAAAATTGCTTAACTGGTAAAAATGCTGATTTTTTGTTCTGTTCATTTTATCCATTGAACATAAATCAAATGGGATGTTGGTAAGCATCACAGTATGGTGTTTAATGTTAAATTTCATATAAAGAATAATTCTTTCGGATCGTTAGTGAAGCGTCATTCAAATCATGCATATAATCTTGAAACAGAATTTGAAGGGAATTCATTTAAAGTAAAACATGGATATGAGAGTATAAAAGAGAATCCTATATAGTAGAACTCATGTTATGGTAGATCACTCAGCTTTTGTTGCTTGAGAATCAAATTGATTTGTTTGGTAAATTGGTAATATTTTTCATATTATTAGCCTGCAGGTAATGCTATCGAACTGTTCTATTGTCTATATTTATTTTAGTTCCGTTAGAACGGCCAGGTCGTATTACTTCTGATATCTACATTATCTACATCTGATTTTTTTTCTATAAAGTAGGATATATACTAAGCTAAAAAGAAAATTCACATTTCCCACAACAAATGTTGCCATATTATTTTTATAAAACCGGACTTAACTATATTAATCAAGGTTCACAGCGAGCGAGTAATTTTTTTCATTCTTGCTTCTACATCGAGCCTGCTGCGGCACGCCAAGCTACAGTTTTGTTAATACTCAAATAAATATTTGATGGGATTTTTTTCGTATTGGATTTTTTTTTTCAATTTTCGATGCACTGTATATTCTATGCTAAAATTCCTGAATTTTGATAAATTCATGATAATTCTACATTTAATGTGCTTCCTCTAACCTATGCGATTCATATATTAATGCGTTAATTATTTATTGTAAACGCTTGTTGAGTTAAATCTCCTTTTTATTTGAATAAAATAATTTCACTGAAATAAAACTCCTCAACCGTCAAGCAGCCCTGCAGCCTTTCCATCGCGCGAGATTGCGTGACGAGGCGTAATGAGAAGGGCGATATTGCGGCGCTCTGATTGGCCTAGCAGGAAGCGCTAAAGGAGGGGCAGGCCATTTAATGAAACCACGTTGCACAACGTGCCGTGCGCTGGATATATGGCGGAACGGTTTTTTTTCCTCTTCTCCAGCGGCAGTGATGGAAGGTGACGATCGCGGAACAGACTTTACAGCGTTTTTATCCTCGTTTGGTATATTATAGCAACAGGTAAATTTTATTATTAAGTAATTAGTAATTTATCATTATTTTAAATTATTCAAATTGTAATATTTTTCTGAAGTTGATTACATTTAAATAGCACGGTGTTCTTAAAAAAATCATTGAAAAAAGTAAATGATTGCGGGGAATAATGCACACACTGTTCTACGACAAAGATTTAAATTATTCTTAATCATTCGTTTTATATTTTAGAGCTTAATGTGATTTTTTCCTTCATCATCAACTACACACAATGAGAAGCGGGCCGCTAATCGCGTGTATCAACGGGATCGTTTGCATGTTATTTGCTCCTCATAATTCGTTTGTGTGTGCGTGTCTATTGGGATGAAGAAAAAAAAACAACCATTTAGACTAACACTAAATGGTGATATCACAGCGCCGGAAAGGGGAATCGTCGATAGGCTGCTGTCGGGTTTTTTTTGTATCTCTTTTTTTTTTGTTGTTGAAAATCGCAAACCAGCTTAATCCTATTTTGCACCACAAAGAGCGGAGCCAATTTAGCGGGGCGATATATTTTATCTGTTTTCGTGCCGCGAACGGATACGGCCGCCGTTGTTCCATCCTGCCGGCGACATATTGGGACAGGTGCCGGCGGCCGTCCCCGTTTTGATGGGGGATGGGAAATATTTTGAATGGATGCCTATCAGTGAGACAATTTCAAGCAGCTGCCACCAGAAGGTGAACCTTATCCGGCTAGTAGTGTTAAGACGGTGAGATAAATAAACCATCACCCGAAAAGGCAAATGAAGAAAGCAATACTGGTGGTGGTAGAGGGGTGGTTCATTATCGTAACAATCGTTTTCTACAGTCGCAACAAATTGTTGTGAAACACCACTATCGTCGGGCACATTCCGGGGGCTGATTCTAGACAGGCGGCACTGATAAAAGCGAAGTGGATCAAACCAAAAGCCGCCTCTAGTAAATATCTTTAGCTTGCTTTTTATTTCATCCACCCCCTTGTACCTAATCGGTAATCGAATCGATCGCGATCGAGTTTTTCTGTGTCTGGGTGTGTGTGTATCAGGTCGTTATGGTAATGTTGAGCGGCAGGCAACGATCTAGCCGTGTGCCCGGAATGGCACATAAAAAGGAGAATAACACGGCGGGGAAAGAATGGAAAATTGCTTACCTAAATCGCGCACCAATTCAGCACCGAACGGGTTGATGATCTTTATCGGTGATTATTTATGCTTTTCGGGTGTTTTTGTTTGGTGTTGTTGTTTTCTCGTTCCACGAATGGGCGTAACGTGTGCGATACGGAGGTAGCGGATTTTTTCTTGATTTCAGTTTAGTGCTAAAACTATATACAGATGGAATTAGCAGTTTATTTTAATGCAATGAAATTGGAATATAACATGATATACTTTTTATTATTTACTTAAATCTATTTTTCCTTTTTGTGAATTTCTCAGTTGCATTCAGAGACACTTTTAAGTTTTTGTTGTGTCATAATTGTAAGTTTTAATAATTTTATAGGTGTAATTAGTTTACAGCATAATGAAAAGATTTAATTGTTCATTTCTCCTACTTAGTATAGCATAATTTTTATTTTTCCCCTCAAGATTAGGATTCGGTATTGTTTATCTTATAATGCTAGCAACGTAAATAAAGAATTAATATTGAATTTATATAAGAGTTTCTTGTTTTAAATCATTCAGCAAAGTGTTTACTTCAATAGAAATTAATACACTTATGGAAAAATACTGTTCCATATTTTCAGCATCATAGAATTTTATTGTTCGCAATACAATATTTGTATTTGTGAATAAAATTCAATAGTCTGTTAAGTTTTGTGAGCTTCAGTTAAATTATTAGGATACTATACTATTACTTTGAGGCCAGCTCGGTGGTCGGTGGCCCGTCGCTTGTTCGAATCTTATTCAGACCGCTACCACCTCCCATAGGTAGAATTGATATGGATGGGTACACTCAGTCACAGAAAGAGCCAAAGCAATTAGTGTTCTGGCTACCTGTACCACCTAAGAAGAAGAAGATATTCAAAGATGGTATTGTTGCTAAAGTATTATTGTTGTCTGTTGCATGAAATTTCATATTTCATAAGTGTTTGGTGTATCATGTAAATGAACAATACTTTTTCATATATCATACATGATTTAATTTGTGTATAACATAATCGTTACTTTCTTGAACAAGCAGAACTTTTTTGATCAAAACTAAATTACGTTTTTGGTGCTTCTTCGATATTGTATTTAATGTTAAGGATGGTATCGCTTGCCACACATCTGTATTTAATCTCTTGTTTTATTAGTATTTCAATGACACTTTCCTTTTGTCATTGTGTTCCACGTTTTTCATCGATAGGTAATCTATTTCTATTCCAATCCTAGATCCAATCCTAAAAGATAGACAAGGCGAAAAAGCAACATGGAATGAATCCAAAGCCCCAAATCGATGCCCCCTGTTCCCTCATTCGGACAAAGTCAATTCAGCGGGATAATTAAGTGTTTAACGGGCTTTATAGCGACCGGTGAAAGATGGTGTAAGAGCGCGTGTAAGCGTCTTTAATGGTTCAAAAGGAAACGCCGAAAGCCTCGGGAGGAAAAAAACGGAGAAGCGAAAAAATGCCTCAAGTTGGTTTTAACCTGGAAGCGAAGCGTTGTACAATGCGATCCCCACCCCGCCCGCAGAAGTGATCTCTTTCGCCGTTTGCTGGCATCTGTCCGCCCGCGTCGATACGCTGTGTGCATAGTTCGTCCACCGCCTGCTCGACTGTTGACGTTCGTCCGTTGATCGATCGTTGCGTTGCAATGGCGGAGCACAAAATGGCGCCATGGAATTTGTGTGACACACAGGCGTGTGGGGAGAGCCGGAAACATTCAATTTTAGGTGTTGTGCAAAATTGCTCGAAACTTGAATTGAGGAAGTCTATTGAGGACAGTTGATGCGGTATACTTATCGAACTTATCGGCCCCAGTCAGTCGTTCCGTGCTTTCGAGGCACCCTTTGTCCACCTCAGTTGGTCATTCTTTTTCGCTTGTGGAATTCCATCTCGCCATTGCCGTCGGTTTCGGAGGTCTTTGATCTTGTACCGCGCTTTCCAGCTAGTTTGATGTTTGATTTAACGCACGCAAATGATACACAACGGCCCATCGTTGCTTATGGAACACTGAGCACTCCATTGGGTGTGAGAAATTGGTCTCATTTCAGGTCCACGCTAATCTCAATTTCTCTCCCAACCCGAGTGATGATCGCCACTGGTCAAAGTAAGGGCAATATTGTCACAAGCTTTCCAAGAAAACCTTCCACTGGACGCTTTCCTACGTTAATTCCACATACAAACACACCTTTTGTCGCAGTAATGAAGAAGAAACCCTCCCGAAAAGAAGAAGAAAACATAACGAATGAAAGCATGTGAATTATGCACGATAATCCGATTTGCGTATTTCTTCTTACCTTTCACCGGACCTGACAGAGGATTGTTTGCAGTTTTTGGGGCGAGCAGGAAAAACAATACTCCTGCGAGTGTGTCCCAAACTGTTGGAAAAACATTCGGACTCGCTTTCGGAAGTCAAGAGGTAAGTCGGTAGAGGATCAAGGGCTTTGGAATTTGGGTGAAATTAGTTCCGATGCATTCGGTGGAAATTTGTAAAGATCACACGGGTGTGTGCTTCGACCTTCACATCAGATTCACAACACAACACGAACAACGCTCATAATTGGATCATTGTTTCGGTTGTTTTCTTTTCACTAACGTAGCTTGATTGTTTGACTGCGGCAAGGATGGGTTTTGGTTCGTTGTTTTTTTTTTGTCGGAAGAACATAGAGCAAAATTGAACGATCAAATTTGCAAGGGGGCAGAAGGCTGATGCGAAACTATTGTGGAAACTGCGGGGAACGATTTGTTTTGGGTGGGCGAAAAGCCAATGGCAAACAATTGCTATTTTGGGAAGGCTCTTGCAGCTTAGAGTGATTCAGGGAAATATGCTTTGGGAGGGAGCTTAACAGAACTTTGCAGATGTTCGAAAGGAAACGAATGTTGTAGCAAACAATTTGTGCAGGAGAAGCTCTTTTACTTGAACTAAAATTTTAATATTGTTTTAAAATTGAAATAAAATACAATCGATTCTAAAACATTAAACCGACATCTTTATTTTGCATAAAGTGCAGCTGGCAGCCATGTTTCAGCACCAACAGCAAAAAAAAAACTTTAAATCACATTCATCAAACCGTTGCTAGGGAAACCAACGCCATAAGAAACGACGCAACCTACTGTCGCGTTTGCACTGTTTATTTATGTTTATTCTCGATGGAATCAGTTACGGCTGTAATCGTATGCATTCCCCGGTTTTGGGTGACGAATCCTAGCGTGGTATTTATTTATTTAGTTGTATGTCTTGTGTTTCTGTCTAATGTTTCGTATTGGCAGTAGGACAAAGGGGTATTTTTCACCCCGAGCGGTGGGTTGATGCTATTCACGCGTCTGTATGAAATAGCGAGCTGTTTCTGAACATCTCGCTTCACGAGTATGGCTGGAAAGTGCTGTGAGTGATGTCCTTGTCGCTAACGAACAAGGACAGTGTGCGATACTATCGCCGGGTTGTGCGTATGCTGGGGGATTGCGTACCGGTTGGCGTGTTGTGCGTTATTATTTGCTACTGTTTTTTGCCTGTTGCTAAGATGAAGCACAGTGATGCACAATAAAAGCGTTCTAGTGTTGGTTGATATTTTCTTTTTTTAAACTGTTTTTAGTTTTTTTTTGAAGATAAAGTGGAGAGGGAGAGGAAAGGGATGAGAGGAGAGAGAGAGAGAGAAGAAGAGAAATAGAAAATAAAACATGAACATAAAATGATACCAGAACAGGAATTTAGATGGAAAAGACCTGTGTGCCTTTACGTGATAAGAATGACAGAAACCTTTTTTCTTTAAAATTTTAAGTAAATTGTTAATTCTTAAAAAAAAACTTTATTATTAAAACTTTATTGAAGCACTATCATAAACAACTAACCGGTAGTTTTCCATGATTAATCTGATATAATTATTTACATTCTAATTTTTCTTCTTCTTCTTCAGGTTTTGTTCAATTTTAGATTGTTTCCAGCTATTTGTTATTTACTAGATACAAACAAATGGAAGAAAAAAACTTCAATCACTGTATGAATTAGGACTAAGTCACATCAAAGCCATGGAATATAATAAGTTAACAGAAAAGAAGAGGAAGAAGTCATTGATAAAAAGTTAACCCATGTTGTTAAAGCATCGCATCGTTGCAAATAGATTGCCTTGTTATTTCCATTTATTACAAGAAACTATCATTCTCGTTCGTTTAAGGTTACACGCTTCGAAAAACAATTTTCATTCCATTATAATCTGCATCCAAAACTCATCCGTCACTGTACAAGCCAGTCAGGCCGCAACTCTTTTCATTATCCGTTACGCCAGTTGTTCAAACTCGCTGCAAACACACGCAGTCCTTCCACAAATCGTTCCCTTCGGCCAGCAGGGGGAAACCTTCAATGTCAAACAAAAAAGTCCTAACCTCTTCATTAGCGAATTACGACCGACGGATTTCCCGTTTCGCATCACACTATCGCCCCGATCTCGATCTCCCCGAGCACCGGGGACAGTGCCAACCGTGTAAGTCGAGCCGAGAGTTTGACAGTTTACAGAGATTTACTCCGGATTGAAACGGTTACAGCAGGACGAAAGATGACGACGACGTACAACTGTACGTTATAGTGGGAAATCTTTTCCTTCAAAGCCATCGCACCGAGGAAAGCGCCGTACGCTACATGTTTTGGGTGAATGTTTTCGTTTGTTTAATGGCCGCGATAAATTCGATACAAAAGATTGCACGCTGCTAAACATTCAAAATGGGGGAAAAAAGAGTTGCAGGGATGGCGGGTACGGTGCGGCATTAGGAGGGGCTGGAGGCCCTAGAAAAGGAAACAGTTTGCCCGGGAAGGGTGAAAAGGGTGTTGCGTTAATGCAGATGTAACGACACCAGGGTGGAACAAATTCGTTTGTAAATATTACCAGCCTTTCCAGGTTTTTGGGAGGGAGCTGGCGCGTAAGCGGGACTGGAACTGGTTTTGGGTTTTTTCATCCTTTGGGCGGCTGGGTGTAGCTGATGTGTTTGGTGAAAAAGAGGTGGTGCGTCGTGTTGCGTGTCCAACATTTCATAAATTTTGATAAACAAATCTTGGTGCTGTATACAAAAAATTAACAGTTTTTTTAGTGAGGTATGCCTAAAATGGTAAGATGACAATAAGGTAAACAACAATGTGAGCAAAATGAAACACGTAAATGAAAAAGAAATATCTAAAACTAATGACAATAAAAATTAAGACTAAGTTTTAGAACATGAGAAGCTTTTAAGAAGATATCTCATACAGTAACAAACGTATTTTAATCAAAAAAAGAAAAAAAGAAAAAAATTTTGGAAAAATGACTAAAAATGGATTTTTCAAAGGAATGTTTCTCGCGTCAATGACGGTACTTCAAGTTGTTATTCAAACAAATTAAAAAAATATATAAGTAAATTGCTTATTTAACTAGAGACAAATAATGAGTTTAATAATAATCAAAACTTTTTTGCTGAGTTATTTCAAGAAGAATAACACAAAATTATAATTATAAAAAATAAATAAATTAAGTACATGAACAAAATCATATTACATAAAACATGTTAATACAAATAACATGTTTGTAAAGTAAAAACAACTTTTCTAAACTTTTTACTAAACTTACAAAATCTCTTTCAAAGACAAATTTGCATGATATATAAACAAGTAGTAAGAGAATTTAAACTAAAAACAAAAAAAACTGATGAAATAAAAATCAGTTCATAATGCACACAAGAACACATGATACGATTTCCCTTATAAACTTAATTTGATTCAAAACACATCAATTCCTGATCAATTGATCGATGACAATCTTGCTTTCCTGTATGTTTACCATGATCCTAGCCATGCCATGATTGATCGTTCAATATTGTTTTCACATGTCATATATTCCCGCTCCTAAGTGTGCTCTGATTTGGGCAAAGTTTTACTGTTGTTGGCCCACATTCATGCGCCGTGTCATCAATCAGCGCAAGGGATCAACGGTGCATAAATTAAGGCGACGCTAGAGCTGGCTGCAGTTGCGTTTCTGGCCTATTCAGCCATTGAAGTGTGAATAAAAGATACGTAGGCCATACCCAAGACACTTTCCAAACTGCTGGAGAGTGAGTGTGCGTGTGTTTGTGTGTGTGCTACACGGTGCCGCTTTTGTTTGACAACTGCGATAAATGGCGGTTCGGAGGTTTAATTTGCATATTTAAATGGCTGTATGTGGTGCTGGGTTTTTGTGTTCGGGGCGAGCTTTGGTTCTCAATCCAATCACCGATGTTACTACTTTATTGGACGGGTTTTTCGCTAAAGGACGGTGGCTTTATGCAGACACTGGGATGGTGGGACGGTCGGTGATGAGATGCATCTGTTGTTTTGGGAAGCGAGAAGCGGAAAACAGAGGAGCAGAACGGTGGCATGAAATATGAGGTCGCGCGACTGTAGAAGCGACTGACTAGCAGTGCGCCAAATTGAGTAGGGAGGTGGTAGATTAGGAAGGATAAATATTTGCCTCCACCGACAACGCACCCCGTGTCCCACTGGCCACTGCTCCGATGATGACAAACTGTGCCGCATTCATACGAAATTCATTCTATTATTGTTCGATGGTCCTTATACTGTGCAGATAGAGCGGGGGTTTTATTCAAAGGGCGCAAGGGCGAGTGATGAATGTGATGAAGATGAGCATGAATGGTGAGTTTGGCAACAGTTGGAACTCATGTTTAAGTAATGAGAGCGATTTGTGCTTCGAAGGCTAATCAACGGACCGATTTGCATACGGCTGGGTGTGTTCCCTCGGCGATATGATTGTAGTGATAAGAAAGGAGATGATAGAGATGAAAGGGGCTGTGCTGAATGTAAAATTTGACATTCCAAATCACTTTCTTTCTGGAGTGTTATATGAATGAATCGTTCATTGAGACGTTCATACACCTTTTCAACTTCATTCATTCAATGTTTGAAGCCGTGGGAAAGGCTCCAGATTTAATTTCTCTTGCAGGATCCAGCATTTATAGTGCCCTTAACCACACTCTCCTACAGTCAAGTCATCCACACGGTCACTGAAATAAAGTTTAAGGGACAAAACATTACTTTTTCCGATGAGTCACCTATCCTTTCACACCGAAGCGTTCGTAAGCTACGTATTCCCACACGATATTAATTCATTCATTTGGGACTTACTCTGATAGTGTGCCACCACCATCATCCCGTGGACTGTAAGCTTTAATGCTAAACAAACAAAATCTACCCTTGCTGACGTGTGTCATCCACCAACCTGCCACTGGCATTTAGCGTGCGTTCCACCGTAAGGGACTGTGACCAGACATAATTGTATTGTGTTGTGTATTGTGATCCAAGATCGGTCAAAGATGCCGCTAGAAGCGGTATTGGTTTGACTTTTTCTACCGTACAACAATCAGCAAGCGTACGTGGTTGGAGAAGGTCTCAATTTCTCTTCTCCGAGCGCGGTTTAGCCGCTTTGAAGCGAACTACCGAGCGCTCCGTGCGTGGTGTCCTTTTTTCCTCCTTCCTATTATGTCTCGAGAACAATTCGATTTGTGTCGAAAGGTCGGTTCGGCTGTCGGCAACCGTAAAGGATCGGATCGTCGAGTGAGCTCTAGCCGCCGGGTTGGATTGGCAAGGAAAAGAAACCCCGCTCAAAGTTCCAACAATGAGTGAAAGGCTTCAAGCGAGGGAAAGCATTTCACTGTGCCGACAACGGGACGGAAGGTTTCCTTCTTTCGTCAGCGCCAGGCCTACTGTATGGTGAGACAATTTGCTCACCATTATGAGACAGTGAGCAAAAGGACTCACAACAATGGCGGAAAAAAGAAAAGGGCCTTCTTTTTTGTGTGTTTGAATTTCTCACTAAGAACGTGATCGCTTCCTTTGCTTCTTTTACTCGTGATCTTTGTGTACTGAACAGGACACGTCGCCGTACCGTCTCCGGTGGACACGAACGGGCGATGGTTGTGCCAACGGCGAGATCTTTGTTGAGGGCAACATGTTCCTAAGTGTGATTGGTTTTAATTTTTGTTGTCAACATGAGTATTTCTCCTCCATTTTTCCATTTCCCGTTTGAGCTGTTTTTATCATTTATCTTGTTTCCTCTCCTCACTTGTCTGCCGCCAATACTTGATCGGTTTATTTTCTGAAAATAGGAGTAAGAAAGAAAAAAAACAACACAAAATAAAATAGATGTTGTATGTGATTTGTTAACCAGAAGCCAGCATGAAAGATTCCAGACTCGACTGAGCGCGAACCGCTGCGGGCAAGTATGTGAGAAAGCGAGAGGAGCGGGGAACCTAGAAAATAGTGAAGCAGAAATGAAAGGAAAGGTAAGTTTTGCGCCAACATCAAACGAATATTGCCGCCCAAGAATGAGATAATTTATTGACTTTTCATTAATATCGTTAACCGGCTCGTTTGATTCGTTCGCTTGGTGTGTCGGTCGGTTTATTTTCTTTTATTTAGTGTTGAGCTGTTGGTGTGACAGCTTCCAGGGAGCTGAAGCGAATCCCGGGAGGGAGCTGGAGTATTGGAATTGGAATTTCAGGTGCACAAAGGCTGCGGCGGTACATTACGCTTTTAAGAAAGTTGACATTTACACGGGTGGGTAGAAGGAATGCAGGAACGTGATTAAAAATTCATTTCTGAATTTATGCATATTGTTTTTCACAGGAAAAACAGATTTAAAGTGCTTGAGGATGCCAGTGGTTGTTGTTTCATCACGTTCAAGGGTTGGCGTTGTCAGACGGTGGTACTTGATGTAAATTGATTGTTAAATTTAATATGGGTTAATGAAACCACTGAAGCGGAATGGAGCAGTGTGGTTAACTGAAATGATTTACAATTAAATTTGAATGGTCGATGTGGTTTTATCGATGCAGTGTTTATTTTATTTCTTTTCTTTAAATATGAAATTAAAAAAATATTCAATTTGCCATATATTTGTAGTAATAAAAATCAATAATTGATCTTTAACAATAATCGTATAGAGAGCTAGTCTTTACATGTTAAAGTTTTCAACAGTCTTCCATCTACAGGCTCACATTAAAGTCTATCCTAAAAGAGACGAAATAATTATCAACCTGTAATTAATCATTACAAGAATCTCTTGACACATGAAATATAGATTCATCGCAGGCTTTTCCCACAAAATTGAACAAAGTTCTATCCCTTTCAAACGCCATGTGCAAATCCTTCAAAGAAGAGTCCCAAAACTTCAAACTCCAACACTTCTCTCAGTGTTACAATTCATATTAATAAGAATAGTCATGGAAAACAGCTCTTTCTCAAGTGGTAGAGGAAAGATGCAAATAAAAAAGGACACTTTTGACTCCTTTCCATTCTAAATCCGTCCGTCCAATTTCGCATGCCTTTCGCACAAGTGAAACGATGCGTGCGGAAATTTTCACACTTATTAGCCTGCATTCGTCCTTTTTCGGATAAAAGTCTTCATCCTTTCCACACCTGGAACGCAAAACCCGGGGCAGACAAAAGGGCGGTTAATGCATGTTTTCATTCGTAATGAATCCGAAAGAGGAACTGCGCGAGTGCATTCCCAGGACAGGCGGCAGCGTTACAATCAGCAACGTATGAATGCCATCGTGTGAAGGATGAGTTTATGCTTCGTTTCCCGTTTTTTTTTTTCTTCCAGCTCGCTTCTCAAGCTTCTCTTCCCCGTTTTCTATTCTCGATTGGTACGATTTATGAATATTTGTTTGGTTTGAAGTGCTCGCGATCCGTTCTGGTTGACAGCCCGCAGCAGCGGCCGGGTATGATCCATTGCGCTCCCAACCGTTCCATGGGAGAAGAAACAATCTTAAAGGGTTTTTTTGTGTGCGTGTACTGTTGCCGTTGTTTTGTAGCTGTTGTTTTGTGTTGCTTGTAGTCATTTTTCGTTGGCTTTATTGGCTGGTGTGTGTTACTGGTACATGGGATTGACCCTCACATGTACGGGCATGGAAATGAAAATCCGGCAATGTAACAGAAAACCCTTTGTGGAAAGGATGAGAATAAAAAAAAAGCACCCCGGTCATGGGTGATGGATGTGATGGACAGTTTTGTTTCGCTTTGAAAAGTCATCGGCCATGTGACAGGGCTGTCAGTATGAGGTGTTGCTGTTGCGCCTGTGAACTAGAAAGCATACGAAAGCAAGCACTCGGAAAGCAATATTTGATTAAATTCTATCAACATATTTAAATCCTTCCTGTGTGTGCCGAATTTAACGTCCAAATAAAATCACGCAACCAGCTTGGTGCGAACGGAAAGCGCGTTTCACAAATTAATTGTCCTCAAATGACGCGCAAAACGTCTGCCACGCAACGCCTAATTCTGCGTGAACGATCCGCAATGACGCTGGATAAAATTTGCTTCAATATCAATATTGAAAGTCGTCGCTGTCAAAAACGGAAAACACGCGTTCGCTGCTTCGGAAAAAAGGGAAAAGGGTAAAACGGTGTGCTGTGGAAGCAGACAGCAAATATGGGGGAAATGCGGGGTGATAGCCCTTCTCTAAGTGGTGTAAAATAGAGGAGTGTCTCTTCCGTTCGCCATGTTCCCTGGGTTTCCTCTGATAGGGGACTGAAGGAAACACGTAATACCTTAATGTTGCTTCCGAAGCCGTCAATTACACGACGTCTACTCGGAAGCATGCTGCATCGGACCAAAACACACCAAAAAAAAAGGGGGAACACAGTTCGAAAAACCATCCATCTGCATCGATATCGAAGCACGAACCGTACGGAATTGGTGGAATCCTTACTGTTCGGTTGAGGTTGCCAGAGCAGGGAGGGTCGACTTTAATCGAATTATGGCACTTGATTTATGTGCGACTGTCGCACAATAATGTTTTAATTCTGTAACGCTTTTGTAACCCTCCTATGGGTGTGCGGAGTCCGGAGCAGCTTGCCGGTACGGGGTTGTGTGCGTTCTGTTCTGGTGCGCGCGATGGCGGAAGCCACGTTCGTGTGGACACGTTTTTGACATCACGGCCCATCAGCAGCGATCACTGCCATGTTTGCAGTGTTAAGATGATTGTGAATCGGAAGTACAGGAGATTTGAAAGTGTTTGATCAGACTGGTGGGAAGCTGTATGTTGGATTGTGGGGAAGACAATCAATTGGAAGGGTACTTAGAGGTTAGCAAGTTAAATTTTGAACTGATTCAGCTGTCGTTTGAATTTGTTATGTTTTGTGAGTTCACAAATTCACATATTTAAAAAAAAAAAACACTGAAAATTCTGATTTAAGCTTTTCAATGCATTATTTTATTCTTGAAAGCAGGTACTCTCTTGATTCAGCCATGAAAAATTCTTTTTGAAATGGTGTTGAATCAAACTTTTTCGTTTAGTTAACGACTTATAAAAGCTATTTAATTTAATGTTTAAAAATATTTAAATCGATTTGATGACAATAGTGCCATATAGGGAAGTTAAATGTACTGTGATAAGATCATAAAAGATGTACCTTAAACAAATTTTACACATAAATTTCCTTTATTTCCTTTAATTCACTCTGTTTTCGCTTAAAAAGAGTAAAACAATCTTAATATCTAAATTATTGTTAAGAAGGCAATAATGCACTTTATTCGGCAGAGGATGAAGATCTTTCAAGACTGCAAGTGGTTTGAAGAGAGGTTTCCGATTTATCCGAAATTTTGTTTGAAATTCATCCAGTTGACACAGTAAAGAACAGCTATACATATTTTATGTTAAAAGCAGTTTGACATTTAAATTATTAGAAGAGATGGTTCAGTACGTGGTGTTACAGACAGACGTTCTTTATAACTCCGAAGATCCTAATAAAGACTGATGTACGCCTAGCGACTAGAGCAGTTTGCCATTGAAATCCTTTGTAATGGGTTACATCGTCTCTTTACTAGTTGACTTAACAGGTAAGTAGTTCTTAATTCATTAAAAAAAACATTCTACAAACATTAAACTTAAAACATTCTAAAACAATGTGGCCTGCGCATGTGGACGTACTTTGGTGACCTCTGATTTTTCAACATTTTCCAAAATATTAATACGTGAATCCCAACTAAATCTATAAGCCTTTAACTAAGTCTGCATTTAATTATTCTAATATTTACTTTCTTACTTACTTATTGGGCACTGGCACCGCTTTGCGGTCTTCGCCTGCTGCAACAAACTCCGAGACCGCTCACGGTCTCGCCCCGTCGTTTGCTAATCAGTTATTATGATAATTCTTCTGATAGACTCGTATAAGTTTTGTCCCTTTGCGCTGATTACCTTCAGCTTCCCATCAATATCAAGATCATAATTTATTAACCATATTTAAATATCAGGCATCGACACATCTTAATTCACCTTCAAACAACTGCTGCCCTTCAGAGACTTCAAAGCTACCGAAACTCTCACCTCCGTAAGCTTGCTGGCGTGTGTGCAGTCACGCACTGGAAGAAAAAACAACAATATGACAATAAAAAAAGTCTCACAACAACCACAAAAAAAAACCCAGCAGCCTCCCCACCAGCCCCGAGCTGCCAGGGGCTCGTACGCTGCTGACAACAATAAGCAGGAAAACAAAACCGCGTATCAGACTAATAACACGTTTAGGTAAACAAAACTTAAGGAAAAGCCTCATAGATAAGTACAGGTGCGAATTAAATAAGATGACGGAGCGCCTTTTTCCTCCCTGTTCGAGCCGTTGGCCGGTGGTGCGCGGTACAAAGTCAAAGGAGTCAAAAAAAAATAAACGGGGGCGCCCAGACAACTCTCGCGGTGATGTTTGGTACGTCCACCGGGAGCCCACGGTTGTGGCGCATGGGCCACGTTGGGCTTCCTGTGACTGTTCAGTTTCGCTGTTGTAGGAGGATTGTTCTTTATGGGAGGTTAAGTTCGGTGGTCCACTGTCAAGGTCTGGGTGGACGTGGCGGTTCTGTTGCAGTTGATCCTCCCGCCCTACAGCGTCCCGGGGGGAGGGCGCCCATTGTTCGTGGCGTCGCCGCCATTCGGTTGGGTGCATAAATAAACACCTCTTTTTGCCCGCTCTTCAATCCACTTCACACAACCGGATCGCCTCGGTCGGAAGCTAGAGGAGACGCGAATCTGTTTCACCGATAGGAGCCATAGCCTTTGGCGGTCTCTTTTGTTGCCGAAGGGTACCTCACGGCACTCGAGAGCTCAACATGGGAAGCTGACGGTGTAAGCAAGAAGTAAACCCACTGAAGTAGTGTTTCTTTTGTTTGGAAGGGGTTTTGGGGGCTCCTTTTTGCTTGCCTT
Organism: Anopheles epiroticus; assembly: GCA_000349105.1. NCBI lineage: Eukaryota > Metazoa > Arthropoda > Insecta > Diptera > Culicidae > Anopheles > Anopheles epiroticus. The sequence continues at coordinate 579,711 of KB671953.1, read as the reverse complement.
GGCTCGCTCTTCCGGGTGTATACTGACGCTAGAAAATGGTTTCGGTGCGGTCAGCTGTACAGGGGCACACACGTGACGGTGTGTTTGGGTGCTCGAGTCGTACGAATTAAGCACGGAGAAAGGATAGTTACAGCTGGAGAAAGGTGCAGCAAAACTCCTAATCTTACCCACACGTCCTGCACATGATCCTGCACAAACGGGCAAATTACATACTGACTGGGACTCTTGAAAGCAATTGAAGCCGTTTTGGGAGGGAAAGAAAGTCGACCCAAAGTTTGTTAAGGTGCAATTTTCGACGTCAAATGGTGCTTCCATTTTGCGCTCACGCTTTTGATCAGTTAATTATGGGCTTGGGCCTCGGGGAGAGTGTGTGGCTTGAATGTGATGTGACGCTTAATACACTGCCCGGCTCGAAGTTAGGATTTGTATGGTGAGTATTTTATAATTTAATTTGAGTGCAGTTTAAAGCCGAGAAGAAAGAGATTGTGAAAATAAATTTACATTATATTTTTGGCACTTCGATTTTCCTTTCCCAGGGATCCTGAAGAAGGGCGTGCTGGTTGAGATCTCTCCATCGACAGGAGGGAAAGACCGTTTTCCACCATAACAATAGGAAGAAAATACCCTATCCAGGAGACCGATTTTAAGTCGCGCACACACCGCCGAAGCGTCGTGGCCGAAGCGTGTCGTTGAGAAGTCAATTGGTTTTGTCAACACTTGAACGCCGTGACTGACTGGCGGCAAAGGAGAGAAATATCCCGAAGAAATCAAGGATCATCGGAAGAGAGCGTCCCTGCTGTGTCGTTCGAGCCGTAAAGCAACTCCCTTCTACCACGGTACCGTCCTGGGGAAAGTTTTCCCGTGCACGATGGGGGGGCCCAGTGTCAGTGCCAGGAAGAAAGAAAAAAACATACCACGGTGTCGAAGATCTGAGATTTGCGGGATATCGTGCGCGCGCGCTTGAACCCCTTACTTTGACGCACGGTGCCGTTCAGGTGAGAGGACGACGCGTGTGATTAGTTCCCGTTTGGTCCCCCACCGGTCGAGGGACCGCCAGGCTTAAGTGGTTTCTTTATTGGGCGCGACCGATCGGGTGGCCCCGGTGGGAGGTCGTGGATGAGTAGTTTCCTGGGAACGGAAAATCGAACACCACCAATCGGAATCAGGATCAATCGAAACGTTCACAGGGAGGAGGCTGCGTGTTTTTTTCATAATAATAATATTTTTAAAGTGATCCGAACATTTTGTTTCCATATATGCGCTATTCCATATATGTGTACGAGAGAGCAATTAAACGATGCCCAGAGGAGTGGATGCCATCTTGACGGCACACTTGAGAATGTATGGGAAAATGTGATTTCTCCAGTTGCACCAAGGGATGTAAGAAGATGTAAGATGCATCTCGGCTGGGCATCAAATTGAATGGTTGGGAGTGGAATTGAAGTTTTGATAAGTGAAGACGAAGTTTTGAAAGCATTTGGAACTGTTTAATAAATAAGGGAACATGTGCTTAGCAACAACTTTAGGCACAGCCCTTTATGGATGATTCACGGTATTTTTTTACTTTTATTATATTATATTAGATGAAATATTATGATTATCAGCTATGATTGTAAATTTAAAAAGTATTTTTGAATACTTCATTCTTGTTCGAAATCATGTTACAGTAGTTACATATGCATTATATTCTCTTTAAACTGTTGTTTTGTTTATTTCATGATACATTAAATTGTCTTAAATTATCAATTTTAACGTCAAACAATACGGCCTGGCCGTCTCTACTGAATAAAAAAAATCAATTTTAAAATTGTTTTATTTTAAAAGTTTTATTTTATTTGCATAGCACATTGAAAATGGCCTTTAATTTTCAATTTCAATTTGTTAGTGATGAGTGTTTAATGTTGTTTACTCTATACAACTTAAGCATTTCCTTTTCTATTTTTCTTGTTGCCATACGATGAGTTTTGTAACGACGTATATTTTGTGTTTGTTTTTTATTTACAATGTAACTTTTTACTTTTTTCTCTGCAATTTTCAACGTAACTTCTATTTTTATTGACAAGTTTAAGTTTTTCATGCATTGCATAGATACTTTTCGTTGTTTTTCTTTTGTATTTAATAGCTAAAAGCTTTTTGGGAATTTCAACAAGTGTTTATTTCAAATAATCCGCGGTATTAATGCTTGATTCTACATGAAAAATTTTAAACCTGGAAACTGCTATCTGCCTCACAAATTTCATAACCTCAATTGCACTTCTTCGATCGCAATTTACTCTCCCTCATGTCAACGCTTTTCGTCCAATTTGTCCACACCTATCGAGGAGCTGTCGAAATAGTGCCATCAAGCACTAATGATATAAATTTTGCTTTCCCACACCGCCGCTAGACATTGAATTAAGCAAACGATGCAAACTAATAACCACCCGAATGACCTAACACCAGAAGGTGTTGGCAAATTAGAGGCAAATAATAACTAAAGTATTACTGCAGCCGGGAGGACAGTCGAGGGGGGCCCAGAAACACACATAGCCCCGTACCCCGTATGTTTATGCAAGCCTGTCAGATAATTGTTGTACCAATTGAGCTTTGCTAGTCCTATAGAGCTGTGCAAGCTCCACACAAAGAAACATGAAAAGCTTCTGGTGTCATAACTCACTGCTATTAAGAGAGGTGACGGCAGTAACTTTCGACAATTATCCGAAATGCAATCTCGAGTGCAGCTGGTGTACTAATTTAGAGTAAACTTAGAGTCATGCTAATCATTCGCTGCAAATGAACCTATATTTGTAGGAAACTTTCAACTGCTTGCAACACACCGTACAGTATCGTCGCGATCGCCCGTTGAATTAAATCAATCAAACGGCAACGAAATCGGGTAAGACACCGAAATGGAGCAGAAAGAAACTGAGATTTCTTTTTACCTTTTGGTGCTTCAATCATCGAACTCGCAACCCCTTTCACAACACGGAATTTAAGCTTCATTGATGAAAAAGCAACAGTGGATAGGGGTAGCTGTTTGTGCACTTATTGGCAACTTGTGGAGACGCATTTGGGTCCGTTGGTCCTAATCATAAGATCCATTACTTAATGAACCGTCTTGCGCCGGCATCGGCCGAAACGGTCAATGGTCTCAATAGACGATCCCACTTTCGGGCCCGTCTCACGGGGGCGCTGGTACTGCTGTCCACCCTCCAGAGTGGGCGTACAGCTTACTTTCTATCGTAGATCAACGGTTGTGGCGGCAAATCGGCGCTAGATTACAGATTGTCAGCACTGATCTACCCTCGCACGCTCTCTTCCCGCTTGGCTCATACGCTCCTCCACAGTTTGCTTCACAATGCTTACACGGTTGCGAGTTGCAAATCTTCACCCTCCCCCCTTCTCCTCCTTCTCCTCTATCCCTTTTGGTGGTTGTTTTGCTTCAGCATCTTTTTGTTGTTATATGGCATTAATGTTTTGAAAATGGCGTATAACACTTTCGGTGTGTAATTTTCTGTTATATCGCGCTACGCAGCGGCAGCGCGCGGAGGCTTCCCCACTTTTCCGCTTCACACATTCGCAGCAATTTTCCCTTTTGTAATTCCTCCATTGTGATGCTACTGATGAATGAAAAGTTCGCTGCGTTCAGCAGCGAGATGAGAAATCGATAGTGCGAAGCACCGGAGTTGTTGATCATTGTGGGTTTGGGGATGGCCGGGGTCCAACATTAGAGATCTCCTCCTCCATGTACCCCTCTAAAATTAGGGAGCGCGGTTTTTCGGCACACAGAAACACAGAAGAAAACGGGAGAGAATGATGGTTGAACAATTGCTTCTTGCGCTGGCTACTACTACTGGACCGGGAGTTGCGCGGGTTTTGCTGGGAGCCCTTCGGCTTGGGCTTGGGACGGAGGAGGGCCGCTGTCGGTTTGCGGTGTGGTTCAATGAAAAGGCGCGGGCATCGCGCGACTGATGGTTGAAGTTGCGCTGGAACCGACACCTCAATGTACCTTTGAATGGGTTTACGTTGTTGTGAAAATATTGATAATTACCGGCGATGGCGGCGCGGTTTTTTTGCTTTCATGATGGCGCCAGCACCGGTTGGAAGCTATCTATTCGAATTGTAACAATGAGATATAGAAGCTAAACACGGGTTGGAAGTGATGTATAAAATCGATCAACTCAGCTGCAATGCTTAAAGTACACTATTTTTTTTATTTAAGGGCCATCTGTGAGAAAATTCAACTAAATATTCTAACGTTAGTAGTTTCCTCAAATCACTAAATAAATATCAAACCAGAGTTCACAGCATTCAACCAAGTTAAGCTTGCTGTCAAGCACACTAAGTACAGACCGCTGCGGCGTTACATCAATCGAACACCGAAAAAAATGCCAATTGCGTACGACCAATGAGCGGGCAGCGGTGTCGCAAGATCAAAGGAAATTCAAAACCGCGATCGATCGAGCGCGATGTTTTGGGGTGCACGAAAGGAAAGGAGGGCATAAATAGTGGATTGAAGTTGTCAGTCGCAAGAATGATACGGAAGCGAAGAAATGTTGGTAGATCGTTTCTTAAATTGTATTCACTTTGTTCGAAATGAGATATTTGTAGCTTTATAACGACATTCAAAATAATTTTAAGAATATTTTTCCCATACATCTGTACATTAAGTGACACTTATAGTCTCACTCCTAACGTGTCATTTATAGTCCCGCTTTTAGTCCCTCATGGTCGTGGTACATCAATTTCAAACCGATTGGAAAATCAACGCATCCGGCATCGTTTTGCGTCGCATCTGCACCGGAGTGCACTCAATCATCTCTCGGCCATCGTTGGCAATTTGCATCGACATGACAGGTAAACAATTCGTTGCTACCGAGAACTCAGCTTGCCCGATCGGGTGAGCCAGGGCGTCTGTCATCAAGCCGTACCCATCCCGAGGGGACTTTACCATACATCTTCACACGAGCAGTTGTAGGAGACGAGCAAGAAAGCGATAATTAGCAGCTCAAGACAACTTTCGTTTGCCTGAAAAGGACAAACGATGGTTTGTGCTTGAGGAGGATCAGTTTTGCATCTTTGGCATCAAAAGGGAAACATGTTATATAGTTGTGGAATGAAGCTGACAACTGCACCCATCCACATGCTTTTCTGTCCAGGGTGCAGTGGTTTAGAGGCTTTCAGTGGACGTTTCTGTTAGCCGAAGGTTTCGTCCCTCAGGTCTATTTGTACGCTTGTCACCAATCAGGTCCTGCTGGTCGAATGCGATCGATCCAAATGATGCATCGCTTCCAGTGCATACGACTTACCATTAGCATGATAACAACGCATCCTTCGCTTTGTCTCGCTTGACTTCTTCTCCCGGGAGTGGGCCAGAGCTGTGTTGTAGCTGGGCGTTGGTTTTGTTTTGTCCCTCCATTTGCTAATACACCGGTTTTCGCAGACGGAGCTTTGCATAGCAGGATCCGCTTACACCTGAGACATTTGTGTGGCGATCGAGATGATGGAGCTGCAAAGCCTGGAAGTGCAATCTCGAATGCAGCTTCCGATCGTCGGGTTGGCTGTTGTGGTTTTTTGTTTTTCTCTTCTGGATGAGCGAATTGAGCCTGATGCGAAGCTGATTTGTTGAGACACATGATTGAGCACGGGATGATTGGTGCGTCGTCTTGAGGCCTGCATGCATCGCTACCGCACTGTGACTGGCGAATGCAGTGCCATGTTCAATTGGCAATGGTTGACAGACAGATGATTGAACGCTTTGCTTACATGGAACACGTGCAAGGTTGCTGAAGTGGAAATTGCCAAGGAGGAGCTCTTTTTGAAGCAAATGTGTTGGAATCAATTTAGAGAAGTAGAGAGCTTTAGAAGATATGTCAATTATATATCATGGAATTAAGGAGCTTAGAGCGGGAAAGAAATTCCATTAGATCTTTTGAATAAAAAGGAAATTAATAAATAGCCTGTTGATGTTTTACTACCGAAAATGCTTTCGATTGATTAATTTAACGATCAAGAGTTGAGAACATCCTATTCTTACACCTCACAAAAGTGTGACGAATAGATCGATACGACCTTTTCATCGAGCTGCTTCTGGTATTCTATTTTGTCGGACCTGAATCTCATAATTCTCCCGGAGAAGCGTCATTCTGGGACGTAAATCTAATTACACGCGGTCAGTCATAAATCTCCGTCCAAATCTCGGCGTTTTTTTTTGGGACATGCCGTTCCCATACAAAACCATCTCCATAGCAACCTGTTGCATTGCGCTATGTTTAGCGTTCAAAAGACATACGTCTTAGTCGCGGCACGGAGCGGAGTATCACGCTGTGCGCTCTGTGTGAAGGCACTGAATAGACGCTTCGTTTCTTCGCTTTATTCTCAGCGAGATTCCTTGCCCCATAATAATAACAACAGCAACCGTCATCGAACCAGGAGACGAACGACACCATCACTTATCAATAAAAGTCAATGCAACGGCCAGGAGGAGAGGCTAGAGGGAAGGCGAAGGAAGCACTACAATTCTCCCACAATGTGGGTGCCCGAAAGGGGAGTGGGAAACAGAAGAAAAGAGCAAGATAAATTACACATCATAAATATTGTACCGAACAATAGCGATATGTCATAATATATGGCGTTTTTATTTCAATTTCTCAGTTCGTCATCTCAGCGACGGCTGATGACGCTGACGACGAGGAGAGAAAACATAACAGAACGTGACGGCGAGCGTTGATGGTCGGAGTTTGATGTTTCAATCATCATTTTTCTTGCGTGTATAAAGGCGACCAAGGTGTAGAGTTTGTGTAGCGTTAGGGCTTGCAATCAAAAGATTAAAGAAAACGGGCAGGTATTTGGAGCTGTGGAGCTGTGCTGTTGAGAACCTAAATAGTTGGCTGCTCCATCAGTCACGGTTGCATACCAGGCTTTTGGTTTGACTTTACTTGAAGGAAGGTCATCCATAATCTGCCGCTGCTGGTTGGAATTTGTTTACGCGTGTTTGTTTGTTCAAATGACAGATGATCGTTCATAAGAAAACACACACACACACCTCTGCGTTGGGAGTGCTCTTTTCACAGTGCTCTTTACTGTGGGCTTAAAGCTCCTCTTTTCAATGCAGCATTACCATGGCAACGTTAGCCCAAAACCCTGTGTAAATGCATCGGTTAAGCAAAGTGGAAACGATCGTTCACCAACATTGAGGTGAGAATTTGACTGTTTTCTTACATGATTCCTTTCTTCACTCTGAACGATCGTAAAACACGAGATTTTGCCTCATTGTACGCTGCTGGAATGCAATATATATAGCAACAAATATTTGTTCTGTTGAGCTTTATTTCCTGGGAATGCTTGGAGTTTGAATAGTGGCTAGGTGTTACGAAGCATAAAGAACGCATACGCTTGTTTGTTTGATTGGTGTTGGGCTTCCTGCGATGTAATTGACCCCACCATAAATCGAGGGTGTCCGGGTGCGTACCGGAAGGACCTACAGGACAACACGGCTACGTGATTTGTGCCATGCTGCGACGTGTGTCCTAGACCGAACCTTATTGTTGCATGCCGTGTGGAGTGCTATAAAACGATCGGTTGCAACCAGATTTCGTCGAACGTTGAACACGTCGTAGAGAAAAAAAGACAAAGATATTTTTAAGATGAATTAATTTCAGCGCTTTTGTGTGGAGATTGCACGGACTCGTTTCTGAGAACGCGATGGATTTATGGAATGAATCAAAGCAACTCACGCACATGTGATGGGTGCAATGAGCTGCAAAAAAATGCACCCAATAAACTCATAAGAAGTATATTTACACACGGTTTAGATTGGTATAAAGATCGTGCTGATAAGACAAAACAAATGATTATACTTTTTATTTTCCTGCTTAAAAAATCTGATGGTTTTAACAGGCACAACACAAACCAGTTCCTTGCAGCATCCTCACAGCAGAAAATATCGAATTCAATGGCAACGAATGATGCAAAACATCGGTTTAAAATACAACGCCTTTTTTCCTGATTTTTTTCCACCAGAAAACCAACGACAACTTTCGTCCTTTTTCTGGCTTTAGGGACAACTCTCCACCATAGCACGGAAATCGGATTGCAAACGGATTGTCTCCCGTGCTGTGAAATGTGATACTTTGTCTCGATTCGGTTGCCGATCGGATGTCGCACACGCACTCGGATGCACTTTCATGTTTTGCCGAATTGTGTCACCCTGCGTGCGGCCCAACTATCCCACCGAACGGGGACGACAAAGGGCAATGCCGCCGTTTGAGGTATGGTAGAGTTGGCGGCGCCATTCCTGATTCCGGAACCGTTTGCCGCTGCTTCCGGAACGAGTTTTTTGGCCTGCGTGGCTCTGTAAGCGGTAAAAGTACAAACGTAAGTCCTGTGACTATTAATTTGTGATTTTCAGTTACAAAAATGGTTCGTGATCGGTGATTTTTCCCAGCCTGAAACAAGCACCATCCCGCTCTTACGATTATCATGTCCTTGTTGACACTAGCGTGAGCCAATTCCCGGGCGGTTGTTAGAATAATAAATAAAGCATTTTGATACAAAGTAGCTGATTACAGACGACTAGGCTTTCCCTTTGCAGTACCCGTTGTTAGCTACCCTCTCGGCATTTGGCCGAAAACAGCATAGGTAACATATTGTCGCCGAATGTTTGAATTGTTACGTTACGAATTTATGGTGACGAAATGAGGGGGTTTGCGCCCGGGATTTGGTAGCCGAGTGGACACAAAACAAACACAATTGGACCGGTGTCGGATTTCAAATCGGGCTAGATTGATCTGGCCAATAATCTAAGGGCAACACTGTGAAACAAATGTACGCACGCTGATGTTTGCAAGCGCATGGGGAGTCGCTGTGTCTAGATGGTTGATGAAGATAGGGAAAAGCGCTGGCTAGCAGATTGTTGCCTCGCATGGTAAATTGCACATTGTTTGGAAATATTTTCAGCTGAAATCGTAGGTCCTGGTCGCTTCGGTTTTACAGCACTTTAACCTTGAATAAAAGTAACATGGTGAGTTCTACGCAATAAAACCCTTGCATAAACGTAGAGAGAATAATAAACAAAGAAATAATAAATAAGAAATGTTAAATTGTGTAAACGTGTGGACAAATCTAAAGCTAATTTCATTGTCATTTTGTTTATTTCGCGTTTACTGTCTGCCAGCAGGCTTACCGAGAATAAATAAAGAGTTTATTGATTTTTTGGTGATTGTCAATCCATGTTTTTGAAGTTACAATAAGTGTGCATGAAGTGCATAAAGTACAATATTTATTTAATTAAATAAAAATAGAAATAAACGAAACCGTAATAATCAGAGCCAATTTAACAGAGTGGTTTTTCTCGTTGTTCTTTCAACAAGGGGGTGTAGCTCAGATGGTAGAGCGCTCGCTTAGCATGTGAGAGGTACTGGGATCGATACCCAGCATCTCCAGAAGGAAATATCAAGCTTTTAGTTTTTTTTTTCATAAATTAATTATTTATTGATGATTAGTTTAGTACTCATATCAATATCTTTCGTTAAGATATTTTTTCCTAGCCCACCCATGCATAAAATATGACCGCTCTCCATTCCCTCGTATTCATTGGAGTGACATATGGAGAATTCCTATTTAGAGAACTCACAGGAGGGTTCACTTTTAAAGAACAATGTACATGCTCTGTGTAATTGATAAAATCTTTGAAAAAATACCTAATGGATTGTACAAATCCGCTACACGTATCGATTGTTCGACCGGTAATCACTCACGTATTGGCCTGATTCGCTTACAGTCTACCGTTGTTCGTTACTTTCTTTCCGACACAGATCAAATTACAACAGTTTGATCGTAAATAAAAATTGCAACAATGCATTGCCCCACAGTGCGTGATATCGAAACCGTTGCCAAGGGTCGGTCCTGTTGGCACTGTGGATGAATACAGTGAAAACCTCTGCGTACACCGATTCAACAAGTTTATTGTAATTGTTTCTGATTTATGTGAGCCATTGTTTATTGCCTGATGCATATCTAATCAGATAACGAACGAATTGGAACCGGAATGGATTCAAATTTCTTTAACGTACAATTTCAAGCAGGAAAACTTAGTATTCATAGTCATGCTATAGGGAAAGCTGTAAACCATATGCTTTTCAAGTCCTTTTTTCTGAAGATCTTCAATTTTACTTCAAACCTTCCTGTGCAGCCAATAAAACTGCAACACAATGTTGTTTAGCAAACTGTGGTCTGCTTGAAATAAACTTTCTCTGTACAAGGTTTTACAACGCTTTTTGCTCTGTTCGGTAAGTTTTGTCTACTGTTTGTGGAACGTTTCGGCCACACGCCTTCACAGTCGGCGTCAAAGCTCCCGCACGGTAAGCTGAAAACTGTCCTGTGAGCTTCCAGCGAAGTACAACAACCGACCACCCGGTCTCTGGTTGTTTGGTTCAGTATAAGGACCAATTTGCATTTGCACCTTCGCAATTCAGTTCCAAAGTGCGGAGTGTTCTTATCATCAGACGGATGATGTTTGTGTGTGTGAGTGAGGTGTCAACGGGTCTAGTCAACAGTCTCCTGCGGACTCAGCCCAGCCTGCTAGAAGAGCCAGGGAGTGACAGTAAAGGCAGTGACGAGCAGCGGGCGGTCGGGTAAACAAAACCCGTGGGTCATCCCCGGGAGCTACTGCTGCTTCTGCTTCCTTAGCCAATTTCATGTTTATTTAGGTGAAAGTAGGCAAAACGTTGCTGCCAAAAGCCGTTGCGAACCCCCGCCGTACGACGATGCAGCAGTTGCTGGGACCGCCTGATGTGTGGTGACATCCGTTTCGGTAGAGCAAGAACAGCGCGTCTGCCTTCTTGTTTCGCACCTCAACCGTCTGCAGCGTGTTTGTAGGAGAAGGACGCAGCTTGGGATGGTTTGAGGGAAAGGGACAAAACAATATGAAGTTTTGACAGGCGAATGATGAATCCTTCATTCACCGGATCGAACGTTGCTGAACACATTAGTTTGTCTCGTCCTAGCCGTTGAATTCTACAGCGCTTGAACGCTGGTATCAGGTTTATGGCTACAAGAATTCTCAAACAAAAACGAAACCTCGCCTGAACTGACAACTTCCTTCGCCGGGAGGTGCCTGTTCTGGGTTAGAAACGCCACATGATATATCCCGCGGGAGGCTTTGCCCATGTCCCAGTGTCCCGTACGATCCAGAGGATGCTTGCTTTGTTTCGATCAGCAAAGCGGGAGAGACGCACGCACCGAGTTATCTGCTAGTTATCGAGCATCATCTCAGCCACCATGTCCAGAGTCCAAATAAGGATCGGGAGGCATAGGGTGCCTACAGCCCGGTACAAGGTCACGCCAGGGCCCTGTTTGGGTCAGAGTGGCCGAGTTGTGTGCGTATGATGAATGTGAACAGATATCAAACTGTGCCTTTCTTACACGGAGAGAAGAAGACACGATCGATCGTCAAGACATCCCAACACGGGGTGCGGAAAAGTGTGCCGAAACGTTCGCGGAAGGTCTGGACCGGTGGGTGACGATCAGGGAAGTGATCAACCGGGTTATGCACCGACTCTCGGTGAAGATGGTCAAGTGGAGTGCTGGTTACCGGTGGGCATGTTTTGCCGGTTGATCGATTTCGTACGGAGGAGCGTTCTGACTCCGTTGTTTGTTTATTGAATGGCACTACTTTTCAGTATCTTCATCGATCTTGCGGTGATCGATCGGGACGCTGTTGAGGTGAGTTCTTGTTAAACAGTCAGATAGGATCTTTATGGGCTTTTGATTGAGAGCTTGAGCGTAAGCTCTTTGGACAAAATAAAGAAACTTGAAATGGTAGTTTTGCATGCAACTACTGGAATAGGTGTAAGCCATGGATGTAGCTGTATTCTAAGCTTTTGATGACCCTTTCCGTTTGCCAATAGAAATGTCCAGCTGTCAATGCCAATCTCTGTCAACCTTTTTCACACTCATGCGCTTATTGATTTCCCAATTCTCGTTACTACTCCTTTGAATGCATTTTGCAAAATGAAGCATTTATCGTTATTGATGCACATCGCATCGCGCTATCGCTAAACAGGACGCGTGACGCGTACGGCGACGGTGATAGATCGTTTGCAAATAGTTCTTCCCCATTTCCGGACACGTGCAAAACGTATTTCACCAAGAACCGCAATGACTGTTCGATTGAATGTCGGCGCAAAAAAAAGGGGAAAAACGTAGCCATCGCGCAGTAAACGTTTGCGGTTATGGCCGTGAGATAACCATCGCCATTTGGACAATGCCTGGTTCACGATCCATTTACGAAGTCGATCCTTTCGTACTTCCCTTTCCAACGATGGTCTGGTTCTTGTTTGCACCGATAAGCATCACCAAAGTCTAAATGCATGTCATAAAGTTCCATTCCTTATCCACAACCACGCACAATTGTGGTCCAGGAAGTGTGAGATAATCCTGCCCATGTTTGTTTGCCGAGGTTCCAATTTCTCGGTTCCATTTTCTTAAGAATTTCCGTCCACTTTCCGCTCGGGTTTCTTAGCTCATCTGGCGCAATCGGGATGCAATGGTCACCCCAATTCCTGGATCAAGTTCGACTGAAAAACGGTTTATCAGCTAATGAATGATGGTATGGCGAAAACAAAACAGGATGACAGATTTGCCGGAGAGGATAAATGGATCTGATCCTTTGGCTACCCTGGGGGCAACTTTGCCCACAGGCGTGTACGTTTGTGGCACCGTAGTCACAATGTTTTGCGGTTTGAAATTACAACCAACCGAGGCGTTCGGTTGCCCAGACCAAAGCCGGTAGCGCAAAAGAGCATTTACTCGGTGGAAACCTTCCCAACCGGAGCACGGGACTCGCGTGGCCAACACTGGTATTCGGTAGGCCACAATGGAAATGCGTGAACATGAAACAAGCCCTGGGGCTAAGCGCATTGTTCCGGCCGTTTCGGTGTTTGTTGGGCGGTGGTTTTTCTCCGTTTGCTGATGCGTATTCCTCTGGTTCCACACAGTCCACACGTAGAGCATAATTGATGAGGTAAAATTACGATGGCTGCTACGGAGGATGGGCAAATTATGGTATCATGTTTGATGTCACACTGTGGACCCAGCGGTAGGTAACGCGGGACTCGCGGGATCGTATTTACGGAAGACGGTGGCGTGTGTGAGAGCGAGCAGAATGTGTCGAAAATTAGTTTGTATGTCAACAGAGCTAAATAAGGAAGTGGTCCTGCGGTGTGACGCTATGGGTTTTGGGTTTGGAAAATGTGGCCATATCGGGATTGTACGTGTGAAACGATACACCGAGGACAATGTAATACGAATCAAAGGGCAAGATGGTGTGAATTGTGAATGTATTTAATTGTGTGTTTTTACAGCCGTTGCCATCGAATTTCGTCCCTGAGTTACACATTTTTGTCTTTAGCCCATCAATTTTCAACATAGCGCATCAATTTTTGACTCTTGTGTACTAATTTTTAAGTGAAATCCTTAAATTTAATCCTTCACATCATAACGAATTAGGTGTTTTGAAAAATAAAATGTGCATCCAAAATTAATAATAGTAAAATTCATGTAATATTTGATTAAATTAATTTTTTTACATAATTCGGTTTAGTTGTTTTTCACGAACTGATCTTCAAGAAAGTCTGTGATAGTGTTTTCTCGCGCGCGTTTTATCAATTTTTGGAGTTTCTTTCATATTTTTATTTCAATTTATTGAATAATACTTTTATGACATGTTTTTGATTTAGAAAGAGTACGGAGAACGTTATTACATTAATCATAGTATTACTCCTCAAATGTTATTGATCTTCTAGCAAAAAGTGAATTGGTTTTGTTTTTATTTCATGTCGATAGCAGATTGTTAACGAGCAAAAATGACTCAAAATAAAAAAAAAAATGATTTATACCCGAAAACCGTACGTTACAGCTGAAGATTAATTAGCACTGTCAGAAATTGGTAATATAGGGATAAAATTTGATGGCAATGAGAGTATGGTGAAAATTAGCAAATGGGTAAATGCTGCCACTAAGGAAGAAGCGTTCTCCTATAGTTCAAAGTGCCCACAGACGATCTTTTTCCCAGGCGGCTTAGTTTGTTTGGTGTTGCTTGTTTTGCGTTTTTAGAATATTCGCTCCCTTGCTCCCTTTTGTCATTGTAGTAAGCAAACCATCGCGGCATCATTCCCAGTGACAGTAACGCAGCAGCAAATCGTAGACGACGAAACCGCACCGTTCTTGCTTCTATTGGCCAGCGCGGATCAGGTTTCCAGTCTGTTCTCCGCTGTTTCTGTCTCCAAAAACTGCTCTTTCTACTCGATTTGCAAGAAGCGTCAGTCCCACAGACTGCCGATGTCCAGCAGAGGTTTTGTGTGCGAATTCGTTTGTAGCGTACCGCGGCATCGGCAAACGCAGCCTTACCCCTTAGCTGCGAACTGTTTTGACGCAGGCACGCATGGTAGACACTGGTCCCCCCGGTGATCCGGGGGAAGAGACGTGCGCATCTTTTCTTCACAATGGTGTTTTAATTGTGCACGGCGAAAGATTTGTGGGTCGTACAAAAAGGAAGCTCCGACGCAATTATTCAATTTTCCCATTATGCCGAAGAGTCCTTTCGGTACACGGAGCCGATTTAGGTTATGTTTTTGGAGGATAAAATTACCCGAGCAAAGTAGTGCGCAACTAAGCGCGCACGCTGCCCTACAAAAGACCAAAGCGTAGAGCTGAACCGCAATGAAGGACTCGTGTCGCAGACACCATATTGTTCATGTAGACGCTCAATTTACGGGTTTACGGGTCAGTTCATGCCTGCCTGCTGGGGCTTTTTAGGTGGAAAGCATAACAAGATTGTACAATATGGTACGATGTTATGCTTTTCTACCTATCTAATCCACCTGGTGGAAGGTGGAAAACCGACTCATTAAACCCCTGGACCCGGTAGCAAACGGCCATAATTAACGTGTTTTTTTCTGGATCATCCTGGGTTGTGAAACGGTGAAAGGTAGAAAAGCAGTCCGGTTTCGTGGAACGGATTTAGATCGTATCGCACCGATAAGGCACCGGACCGGTACGGGGACAACATGATACTTTGCTTCTGATTTGTCGGGTTTTCTTCGCTGTTGAAGATGTCGCTGCCTCGGTCGAACAGGAGCAGTGAGTTTGCTAGTTTTTTTGCTTCCCTTCCAAGTGGCCAGTCACGGCAAAAGGCCACTTGAGCATAAGCTGATAATTGTGACCGGTAGTTACCGGTAGTTGCCGGTGGTTTGAAAGATGAGCTGCAACGAGCCTGGAAAAAGGATGATAATTTGAGCGTGCGGTAGGATTAAGCAGCAGCGCCGTAGTTGCAAATAATTAGATAATTACTCCTGCCTTGCTGCTGTGGTCTGTTATTTCTTCGTGCTTCCGTAACTGGGCTAGTGGCTCAAGTGTGATAAAAAATAGGGCTCAAGACAAGAGGGTTGGAAGTTAAGCCGGAAGGTAGCCCATTTTTTCTGGCACAAGAGTTTGGGAGGAGTGCAAAATGACCATGCAGGCGGAGAGAAGAGCATGAGCCTTATCGTTCGAAGTGGATCATGAAGTTGGAAGCTGTGGAAGTAGCAACCTAGAAGTGTTTAAATCAATAGAAGCTACTGAAGGTGTGTTTGGAAGTAGTTTATCGAAAGTGCGATCAGGGATTTTACTCCCAAGATGAAGTTAATAGACAAAATCAACAGAGAAGTGTATGATCTAGAGCGTTGAATATGTATAGTAAGAATTTTTCACAAAATATGGATGAAAGTAGAACTTACTCTCCCAAATTTTATTTTATTTTACCTAAATATTTCATAAAACGCATCAAATGCCATTTTGAAACTTTGGGCCGTGAAGTGTTAATCGTTTTTTAATAAAATCTAATAAAAAAAAAGATCTCATCTTCACAGTGTCTAACCATTCAGACGTACCTCGACCAAGACGTCGCTTTATTCACTTCTCTATCCTCACGGTAGCAGCTGTCGCTATCGCCTTGCTACCGCTTTCTGGCGGCCTGCATGCACGCTGCATCCGATCCCGAACAGCCCTGAGGTCATGCTGCGCCATTTTGTATCAATATTATAGCCCTTCAGAGTGGCACCAATCCACCACGGAAGGAGCAAAAAGGTACAGGAGATATAGAATACAAATAAATTCAACGCTCGATCCTTAAACAACGCGAAGCGAAACAAATAGGCACGAACTCAGACCAAGCGGGTGTCTGGCTCGGTAAAATTGAGACCGCAAACTACCCCTGAATCCCCTGAACATCCCGTGCCGTGGCCCTGGAACAATGGCTACCGAATTGGCCACCGGACACACATGTTCACCGTCATTGGTTGGCGTTCGTTGACAACCAGAACCAGATCCCTTTTGCTTTCGGGTGCGTCGGTACGCCGGCGGTTAATGATTAATCGTTCTCAAACCGAACGCCGAAGGTCGCAGATCGGAACGTAGCCGATCGATCGTTTGGTGTGTGATTTAGAGGGGTTTTGTGTCTTTGTGGCTTCTTCTGTCGGATGTGTTGTGGCCACGGGCCGGGGTTGCCGACAGCTATGTTTTGGTGGACCGATAATAAAGCCATCATTCCGGTGGCCTTTTTGTTGAGTGGTTGATTGCAGACAGTGCTGCTACACATTTAATAATTTGTAATGGAATAATACGGGGCTTAAGTAGCGTAAAAAGAGTCCTTTTTTCTGATATGTCTGTATGATTTTTATTACAATTTTACTGTGTCATCTGTTATATTAGTCAAAGCGATCAACTAATAAAAAAACAAAAAAGTAAACGGTTTATAATTATTTCATTCCAATGAAATATAAAAAAGAGTATTTAAGGGAATATTTATTACCAAATGTAATTGAAATTGGAGATGAACAGTTTGCTTGCTTCTTTAAAAACTGTAATAACTTAATATTCTAATTTAAGTCACATGGTTGTAACAACACGTCTTTTAAAAAATCTGAAAACAATGGTTTTTATTTTTGTTGCATTGCTATTTATTCAAGCATTTTTCTATTTGATACAATCTGCAATATAAACCACCAAGATGGCAAAAAGTGACAATTGACACCATGTTCAAAGCAAACCTATAATTAACACTAATTTATGTCTGCCCCACTAGCGTACACGAATTGTATGCAAATGAGCCGAAAAGCCTCCGTCGAAAATCACACATTTGCTGAAACTATCATTAGTTACGATCATGGTTTGTTTTGCTGCACCCTCCCATGAGCATGCCACACCAAACATCTGTGTTGCAATCAAACAAAGCCCATCGGTTTCCATCTCACCACAACGGCAAACGGTCTATCTTTCAGTCCCTGGGTATGAAAACCAGTGCCGAAATGGAGTGAAAAACGAGAAAAATTAATTTCGCGAATTTGCAACGGTTCGACGTCCCCCGTCCCAAGGGCAGCCAGGATGCACTTCAAACACTTGGAGGGGGCCTGAACAGGGAAATATTTGTGCAAATTTGTTTCCTGTGTTGTGCTGTCTAGAAAGTAGGGAAGGCACCACACACAAATCAGGCGTTTTCACCCCAAAAAATCATTTCCGATCGAGGTTTCGGCATGGGAAAAAAGCGGTGACAACTGGGGTCTGTTGTGATGATGATGATAGTAATTTATGATGCGCTCCGCTACAGGCCGTTTGGATTTGCCAAACGCATTGTTTGTGTGCCGTGTGTGCGTCGACGTGCAGCAGGGAGAGCAAGGTCCTTCCATAATGGCAAACAGTTAACCACGAAGCCGTAGCGAATAGAGATCGGCCATTATCAGTCACATTGCTCCGCTTCCCCTGGTCCGATTAAGATGTTAAATGGAAGGTGCGTAGTTGTGTGTCACAGTGGCTTCGACAAATCAAACAACGTCAAAGGGAGAGCGAAAGAGAGAATCTCAGGAAGGGGCCGTAATTTTCACCCAAAAGAGTCGCGTTTGTATCGACTTTCGGTGTGTCATAATTCGAGGGCTTACAGAGCCACACACACACACACACAGGCTCAGATTCGGTGCAGCTAGGAGGGAAAGCCCTGCCTGTTTGCCTCTGGTAGGTTTGGCAAGTTAGCGTGAGGAACCAGCGCCGAAAGCCATCGCTTGCAGAGGAAAACAACTAAATCGAACAATAACAAATGTGTTTGCCAATGGGATACATGCATTCCTAACGTTGATGTTGCGAATGGCACATTCGGCACAATTTTGATCGTACGGTTGTGGTGATGGTGCAGCCGTATGTCATCCGGTGCAACTGCAAACTTTTCGCCAAAGATAAACGGGCGTGTTTTGGTGACATTTCCCCCTCTGTTTCGAGGTTTTTGGCAAAAACGGAACTGCTGAAACGTGCAGCCTGAAATGTGTCTCAAAGTTGGGAAAAATTGTTTCATTTGATGGCTTATTTATCGGGTAATTTTATTGCTTTCGAAGTGAACGAGAGGAAAAGGAAGCGTGGCCGTTACCTCGCGATGCCACGTGCTCCTGCTGGTGGATGACGATAAGCGAATAACTATCGATAATATCGGTTTGCAGTGGTCGGTTGGTGGTAATGTTTTTTATGGATTTTATTGCAATTTTTTAAAAGTTTTTTTCTGTATAAAAAAGAAAGGAGAAGGATTTGAAAAATGTGATTCTGCGGTGAGTTATGGTGGGGCATCGATGGGAGGAGTTCGTTGCAGCGTGATCATTAATTTTTCTTTCAACCCTCAAAATGGTTTAACAAATCGCTGCTATATCAAAAACTCTCCTTTTTTTTTCTTTCACCTAGTTTCACCATTGTACCAAATTTTATTTCCAAATGAAGGTTAAAAAATGCCTTATCGCATTGGTCGGCCCTTTTGTAATGATGTGTGAAACTTCTCCAGACGGAAGCTCTGCAAACGCGCATACAGTCCGCAGGAAGTAATTAATTCGAGGCCTGGCATCCGGCATCCGTGGTTCCGGCCCAAAAATATGCTAATGCTCACTATCACTTGACCTCCGGAACAAAGGTGACCGAAACAAACAACAATACGCGAGAGTTGATTAAAACGAGCCGCGTACCACTGGAACGGGAAGCGAGTCCCGTGTTTCTGTGCGAGCGTTGTCCATTCGCGCGTAAAACGGAAACCATTTTATGGAGCACAGGACATGCTTTTTCTTTGCGAGTGCCAACAGTTACCCCCAAAAACACCTGAGATTGTGGAAATGGTGGAGCACAGACTGAGAGGAAGAAAACGGAACGTAACTACAACAGCTCGACATCCGGATTCGTGTCCTTTGCTTCTTTGACCGTCGCACTACTTTTGATTGAACGTTTTCTTTTCCGTGCTTTTCCTTCGTTTCTTACCACCAGGAAGCAGCAGGAAGAAAATGGCCAACACGTGTGTTTCGTTCCGCGCTCTGCGCTTTGTGCTGCGGCATTCTACTGAAGCAAAAGCAGAACAGGTTGCAAACACGGCTGGCAACACTGCCGGACGTCTGCTAAAACATCCGTCCACGGTTCGTTTTAATTCGTTCTGTCGCGGTTCTTTGTTCGAAATGCGTTTCTTACGAGTGTGTGTTTTTTTATGTCAACAACAATAAAAGAATGGCTATTCTTCGCATTACCCTTATTCTCTCGCTTATTCGGCCACTGACCGTTGCACGATGTGCGGCCTGTCTTACCTTTGTTGTACCTTACAATGTCCCCATGTGTTGCAGTGGTTTTTGGTTTCTTCAGCTCCACCGCTGTCACGCCGTTCTGTTGGCCCCGCAACAAATAAAATCAAATCGCGTTTGTTTTGTATTGCGTGGTTTTGTTTTAGTTTGCTGTTTTCGTTTTTATTGGTTTCATGTAAAACACGAAATGTTGACAACCGGAATGGAAATGCTGGACTCGCGCACACCGCAAAGGCAAGTTAAAATGGCGTCAGGTGGCGTTGTGGTTGGTGTTTTCTAGCTTCGAAATAAAAGAGAAAATAGAAACGAAGGTCTGGTAGTTGCTGTTGTGACGCAGTTTAGCACCTTGTGCCAATGTCGCGAATGAATTATAACTCCTTCTGAACAAGTGAAACCGATAGAGCTGAAATACTGGAGTCCTTGAAAGCATAGAACAAACGTATCAAGTATTAAGTAATTTTGGAAAGTGTAATAAACACGTTTTTAGTAGCTTAAATTCACTCTCTCTAGAAATTGAAGGCCTTATGTGTACTGCGTTGCACTATGAGTACTTTAAATCAAAGGTTGGGATAAACCCATTTTTTATGATTTTTTGATTGTTTTATTGTTTGAGATTGTTTACACAGCTAATCGATTAAAACCTAGTTAGTGTCTGAGAGATACTTAGGTTAAACGTATAGGATATGATCAGGTTTCACGGTACTTTAATATGACACGATATCAATATTTAGCTATTATCTTTTACGGAACACATTGCGACTCGCTTTTTACATTTTAATTTTAAAAGTGTTTGTTTTGTTTTGTTTTTTTTTTGTTATATTATAAGAATTTCACTGCAAAGCAACAATACATTTAATAAAATAATCGAATATTTCTGTAGCCTTAAAATAAAGAAAATTGCATTTTATTTTTCTTTTCAGTTTTTTTTCAATTCCGGAAAGGAAATAGCAATTGAGCACTTGATATTTTTACGTTTTATATGCTAAGAATAGTTTATCCGTTGGAGGAAAAAAGGCGGTTTTTAGGTATTTCATCTCATCAAATGCTCATAGTGCACTGTGTAAGTGTGAATCGTTTTCGAACTCATAAAAATAATCGTGTCAAGTACGAAATGGCGCACGGTGGAAGGTCGTCCGCGAGTTTTCTAGCTTTATGGGGTGACGTTGCTGACACAGGAACCTTCCCTCCAACGCCAAGGAAGCTTACCAGCACTTGATTTGCATATTTTTATTGTTTGTTTATTTATCAATATCTTTTTGTGTGCGGGAGCTGTTACTCCAACGGGCCCCTTTTTGATTGTGATCGTTCCACGGGGGTACCGCTGGCCACTGCCTGGCAAAAGCTGCACAAACCGAACGTGTACTTACAGCGTTTCTTGTGTTTCGATTCATAAATTTATGCTCGACCGCATTCGCCACCGACCGGCGTTCAAACGGTGTCCGGGTGTCGGTGAGAATAAAGCGAGCGAGGGATGGAGTGCTTCCTCCGCCACAAATCCTCATTAATTCGAGCGTTGGCTGGTAGCGTGTAAGCCGATGCTCCCGAAACCGACAGGACTTCCTGTTGGTCGGAGTGCGGCCATCAGCAACACAAAAGCCAGGCTGGGGGCTGTGAAAATGTATGTAAATTTAAATGAAAATATTTTCTCTCTCGCACACCGAAACACATACACACCAATGGGAAGAGGCGTGCACGGTAAGTTTGTCTTTTATTCGCCTCCAGTCTGGTCTCGTTCGTGCACCGATATGTTCGAGATGTTGTGTTCCGATTGCGTTTTGTTTTTTTCTTGCTCCGGCATTCTGTGTGACGACGACGGATTCTAAGGTGTCGCGGTTTCCACCACTGTCCAGGGCCGCCATTTGTCATCACGACTTTGCTGTCCCGAGGAGCGTGAAGGGAAGCAAAAGGGCCCCGGCACCAGCACACCTCGCCATCGTAAAGCAACATTTCCCTTTATAAATAAATAAGCCTTTGTCATGGGGTCATGATGGGTTGCCTTTTCGCTTAGCGCGCACGATCTTCTGTTGTGCCGTGTGCGATGTTATGCCCTCGAGCACGCTATTTTCTCTTGGCGGACTCAAAACCACTGCAGTTCGGAGTGGTGCAATTTGAATGGTATTAGCGTGCAGAGGAGAAGGCAACGTTAGACATCGCTTTTCCTTCGCACCGACAAATGGCCGCTAGTGGAGGTGCATGAAAGCGGATGGCAGCAGCAGCAGCAGCAGCAGCAGTAGCATGACAGATCGCAAGTAGTCGCGAGAATGAGGTTTTGTTTTGCGATTCCGTGCTGCTTTGCAATTGAAGTGGAGGCGCAAAATAAAATCACACATCCGTTTCCGCTCCAGTTTGCGTGGACACATTAATTTGTGGGGCTTTGTTTGAGTGTTTTGAATTTGCGTTTTGCGTGAGGAGTGGTTGAAGGTTGGGTAAATATTGGTCGGTTTATTTTAATTAATTAAATCTAAAATCAAACAGCTTTGGAGTGAGAAAGAGATGTGAAAGTGCACACGGGTAGTGAACGTTTTGAGTGCAGAAAGCTGCTCTTACTCCTTACTGCTCTAAATGCAATGAAAATAATCTTCTTCAATATTGAAGTACTGTCGTTCGGTATTAACAAGGTTTATGGGATTAAAACAGCATTGTGTAGCTAGGGCAGCACAAAAACCCCACACCATAAACAGCACGCATTACAACGGCCATAAAACCACTTTTCCCTGTAACGTTTTTTTGTTGTTTTTGCTTCCCCTCAACAAACCCTAGCCTCCATTTGAATACACTTTTGCGTAAGCTTGTTGGGCCATCGCCCAAGAAGCATTAACGGTTTTGTGAGGCTTTAGCTTGTATCGTTTGGGTTTGAGCAAAATCAGG
Source organism: Anopheles epiroticus (assembly GCA_000349105.1). Lineage (NCBI taxonomy): Eukaryota > Metazoa > Arthropoda > Insecta > Diptera > Culicidae > Anopheles > Anopheles epiroticus. The sequence goes on along the minus strand of KB671953.1, from coordinate 557,236 downwards.
GCAATTGTTGGCAATTGGAAAGGAAAACATACACACACGGTCATTGAGAACTGGATTAGCACATTAGTGCTGGGTGCGGGCCTTAAGGACATTTCTCCCGTTTCCAAGAACACGTCCAAGGCAACCCCGAGCGCCTCGAGAAAAGCCGTTTGTGTGTCAGCGTTGTATTTATGACGTCTTCTGTCACTGATTAGCCAGGCTCTCAGCGGCTCTGCATCGTACGTATGTTCTGCAGGTTTGCACTTGAATGCACCCGTGCCGTTTGTAAAGATGTTTGGCCAAGATCGGTGCAGAAGAATCTAATTGAGAATCGATTGCCAACCTTAATTGAGGCTTGTTAAAAGTGAACCGTTGCAAATGCGGGCATGCGAAGGAAATGCGTCCGGAAGGTCCTGCGCAGCGGAGGGCACTGTGAAAGGTTAAACCGTGCGTCCTGGTGGCGTGTAGCAGCATGAGAAGACCCACTCGAGACCCCTTCCCATCCGAGGCATCCCCTGAAGCGGCGGAATGCTGGGCCCGAGGCTTATAGGTGTACGGATTATGGTCATCGAGGTGCTGGCTTTGGGACCTAAAATCTTCCATTTTCGAAGCGGCAGATGGCCCAGAAGTGCAGTGCCCGAGGTGTCTGCTCGATGCACTTCAGCTTGAATGGGTGGATAATATTATCAAGCTATTGGAGTGTTTTAAACAGCTTGAGTGTTGTTGCACTGCAAGAGTACGCACGAGAAGCTGGCGAGATGTCATTTACAGCGACCGCTTCACGACCCGATACCGGCTCGTTATGATCGTTCACGGTGTGATGAAACATTGAGAGGGATAAAAAGTGGAGCATTTAACAAGTTTGAAACAAGAATTAAAAACGTGTTAAACCATACCGTAAAGGGGGAAAGGGTAATGAAGGCTACTTAACGAAAAGGTGTCTGCGAGCCTGCTGCAAGGCGTGGATCTCTTTGCCCGGCGTTGGGAAAGGGTGTTTTTTGACGGTGCTCGGGAAAGGAATACAGCAAATTAAAAAGGGGTAACTGCCGAGAGAATGCCGCCAGGATTAACTGGAAGCGAGAACTAGGGACTAGCAGCCTAAAAAGCAAGTCCTCCTAGAAACTGGGAACGGCTCAGGCTTGCTGAGTAAATTGTCATTGAAACCCAGAATTAAAGCCATGGTACAACGAGGGAGAGCGAGCGAGAGAGAGAGAGAGAGAGATCGAGAGAGAGAGAGAGAAGAAAAAGGGGCAGAAGCTTATGTTCGGTGAAGCGAACCAGAAAGGGAATGTGCGGTGATCGGAATCAATATTAAAAGGTAATATAATAATGATAAATGGTTACCAGCTCAATCCCAAGCACAACGACCGGGTTAAAATAAAGAACGAGAGCGCAAAGGAGATCGAATTATTGACAATTTGTTGATCAAACAGATTGTCGGATTCGGTAGGTATCGATACGTTGTCACAAGGCTTAGAAGGCTTCACAGGAGCAGCACAATGTAACTAGAAAAGGTGGAATGAGCCAGAGGTACAAGAGCAAACAGTGCAGCAGTTCATGCAGTTCTGGATTCCCAGCAGTTTGAATGTTGTATCCAATGTTTGCTCGACTCGGTGGGATAAAACTTCCGAAAGTCAAACATCCGTACCGGAGCCTTGTTTTTAACGTCCACTGCTTCCAAGTTTAGATCCATTCTACAAACGAGAAACTAATCAGTGGACATCACTTTAGCGCAAGTTCAGCGTTGTCCAAATAAAGGTGTTCACACAAAAGCTCACCCGGTACGAGACAGTAAACATCGATTCTGCTGGATTAAGCATTTCGGACGGCCGTACCGTCCCAGCCTTATTGAATGTCCTTGTAAAATGTGTCATTATAGGTGCGCGATACAGCTGATGAGGTTTGATTGGTTTGGAACTCCATCGTTTTATTGGACCAACGGGTACGGAAGTGAAGGATCAAACAGGATCGAGCATAGCGAGGGTTTGACATTGTTGATATGGGGATAGCGAAGGATGACTTCCGGCTTGGTCGTAAGTTATATTGCTGGATGTTAAGCTTGTTGAAGGACATCGATCATGCTTTGACGTGCGCTGGTAGCTGGGAGAATAATGTTTCTATTTTGATAGGATCTTTCCGTTGAACGAAAACTAGACAATTGGTTTCTTGAAGTAAATGCTTGTTTGGATTGAGGATTCTAAGGATCTTTTGTGTTTTAAATGTTTTTTAACTCAAGAAAAGGATAGAATAGAGGATGTTTGTATCCTTTCAGAAATTGTACATTTGAACAATGAGTGAAGCAACGGAACGTTAAAAGCTTTTATAATACTCTATCTTATACTTTTTGGGAAGAATGGTCACTTCTTTGTAACTGTAGTAAGGTTCCCTACCAAGTCTTCAAAACCCGTCCTATAGTTTTGTTTTTGGTGTGTTAACAAAACAAACCTTAACTCGAGCCATGAGAACTCTCTTCTCTGCAGTCCGCAACTTATCTGAATCGAAATTAATCAGTAAGAAAGAAATACAGCTCATTTAATGAAGCATGAAACAAATCGCTTTCCAGTCCATGCGGTTAAACAAATCGCTTTCCACCGCGTTCGGTGGTATCGATTCCGGTTGGCCTTTCTCCTGCATCCTCCTACTGCCCTCCACCTTCAACCGTTCTCTGATTGTACTAAATTGCATTCGGTTTATGGTCATTAATTTACATGATTCAGGAGCAACGCTACAACAAAATAATCAATCCCGGCGATAGAGCCGATCGCGCACCGTTTGATCGTGGAACGCGCCGCACAGCCTTCCGCCCTGCTAACCGAGGGTGTTTATCGTCGCCGTGTCCGTTAGTTTGTAACCCCAGCCCGGCCCGATGGACCCGTTTGCCGAGCGCTTTGGGCACTGGGAAAGATTAGCGAGGATGAGTCGGACGCTTTTGGTGTACGGGTTCGCTTCCTCCGATCCGTTTCGGTGCTCGTGTTCCGACTGTTTCTGTCTGTTCGGTCGGAAATGGTGAAAAGAGGGGCTGGGGACTGCTCTGATACAAATTATAGACTAATTAAGAGGACCAGTGGACGGCGTGCGTGGATTGTGCGAGCAGAGATGGCGCTAAGACGTTGGCACGGACTCAAACAAACAGGCGGCTCGCTTTCGCTCTGTTTTGGGGCGGTACAGAAGGAAGACAATGTTATGTTCTGACATTACTGCGAGGCGGCAAAACCGATTCTTCTGGTGTGCCTTTTTTTTGCCCGTGGTGTTGCTGT
>KB671953.1:510065-547429 GCA_000349105.1 Anopheles epiroticus | reverse complement strand
TTAGGGGAGACACCGTGTGAACAAGGTTCATGTGGTACCGGTGAGAGCGGTGAAATGAGTACGCAAGCTTCGTCGGTCTTCGGTTCGGGCCAGTAATTGAATCATTGCAGCGGTATGCAATTATGTTGCGCTACTGCACAGCAGCACGGGTGTCAGTAATTAAACGTTCGGTACTGGTAGGGATGGGTGGCGAGTTTCTTTGGCAGTACCGCTAATGTGGGTGTGTTTTCTAAAGGGCGAAAAGAATTAAAAGAATAGAAAATGAATAGAAAATAGGTTTTCGTGTGATACATAGATTAAAGATTTGTAATAGTGTGTGCAACAGAAAAAGAGTTATTTATTCAGATGCTTTTTTCTCTACCATCTTTATCATATAAGAGGTTTAACAGAATAGCTTCTGTATAGTACTATAAGTTTTACAAGAATATAAAACAAAGACTACCTTTATGACACATTTTCCCTTTTTTGTATATAATTGAGCTACAACAAAAAACATGTAAAAGAATGATTCACTTAGAAATGCGTAAATGTACAGTTTCCGGCATTGACAAGTGACCACCTGCTTTGTTTTACCACCCAGAAACACTTAAAAAGATGCAGCTCATCCAACGCTTTCGAACGACCAGTTAAGATGAGTTGTTATCTAGAGCTGTTCGATGGGCTTCAACATTAATTACCTATTAATCGTGAGGTCTCGCAGCGCCCAAGGTACCTCACGCAAGGTGTGGGTTCTACGGAAAACACCTTCAGAAAGAATCTCCCGATGACTCATAGCCATCACAATCCCGTACGACTTCCCTTAGGAGCGAGCGGTTGGGTCACCTAATCTAAATGGCATTCTTAGGAAGCTGAGAGCCGAGCTGAGCTGCTGTTTTGGAAATGAAGTTCCCACCAAATCGAAGCACCGGCGTTTGTCGGTGGTCACGGGTCCTTTTTTGAATCATTCTCTCCGACGGTGCATCCCTTGCATTAGCTTCACCACGATCAAACAGATAACGTTGCGAGCGTAAGGAGCAGATAGCGCCGGCAAAAGAGCTATCTGTTCTGTGCTACCGGTTTTTGGCGCATCCCGGTCACTCCTTTTTTGTTGCTTCATATCTAAGAAGTGCATTCCGTGTGGGTAGAAGGGATAAACATACCAACACTCTTCGCCAAAGGTATCCTGTACCGATTGAACGGCATCCGTAAGATTCTCCAAGCTGCTACAGGGCTTTGTCGGGTCGGATGCAAGGATTGAACCTACGTGTCTGATATTCTGATATCTGATATTTTGCTTTCACCGCCGATGTAACTAGGTAGAGGCTCCGTTCGACGGCAGCTACCGGTGTTTCGGAAGAAGTCCCCAGAAAACAAACCTTTTGAGTGTGCACACAAGAAGCGCAAACATGGTTTCGACATAAAGCTCCTGCTGCTGTTACAGCTTTTTTCTTTGTCGCTGCCGTAATGAAGATGTTGCCTGTTATCAGATCGGAGAAATGCAACGAGCGGAAAAAGGATTTTTCTTACGCTCGAAGCTGGCAAAGGAGTTGGTAAAATGGGCAGTTCCGATTACACGGGTAGATTGTCGGCAGTGCTGAGGAGTGACAGATTGAGGTGGGTGTGTAGCATGTTTTGCAGCGATTGAGGTTAGAATTTTACTGTGTGCTTTTGTGCTTTACCAATGAAGCGGATCGGTTGGGATGGGAATCGGAAAAATCGTCCAGATGGATGTTTTAATGAACGAAGTGGATCGTTGAAGTGTCTTTTACACGGCTTACTTTCGTTGATATTGTTTCAATACTGTTTCATATGATCATAATTAGGAATTGAATTTGTTTTATATGTGTATGGTTTTTCCACAATTCGAATTTACAGCATCAGTTTTCAAGCAACTGCGCATTCTAAATCCAAGTCTAAAATAAATCAGTCAAAATGTTTCAAACTAAACTTTTGAAAAACAAATCTGAAGATAGTGATGATGTAGATTTATCTAAAGGCTTGAACCTTTAGAAGAGGCTACTATACTTACTATACGGTATACTTCCAAATACTTGCAATAATTATGTTCTGTTGGGCTTTAATCAATGAATTGGACCAAGACTATGAATATGCAAGAGACTCCTAGTATTGCAAAAGTTATACCTCAAAAACGATTTGTTCCTTTTAAAAGTATAACCATTTAACCTTACTAAATCTAAAACTAGATTTATTTTTAGCACTATCTCTTGAAAATGATGAAACTGTTGTAAAATGTCCCCGTCTGATTTGCGGTTTTTATCAACAAATGAATGTGATTATTCTAAAATCTGTATTCAAATATGTGATATTATTATTACACGTTTCCTCAAAACGGCTAGTATAGGATAAGAAAGTTCAAAGGAAGTCTCATTTTAACACAAAACCACAGTGAATACCCTTCCAATATCTCAACACTAAATAAAACTCCAATTCGCTAAGGTTCATCGATCGAATGAGCGAATGCCTCGTCCATACCTAATTTATACGGGATACCATCGCGGAAGACAACATAATATCGAACAGAATTCTTTCAGTCACCTCCCTTCGCCCTTCCCCACGGCAATCAACAGGCACGGATTATTTGGGGAAGGCAAGGTAGCAAAACAACTGCCATAAAATCACGGTGTGATAAAGATATCACCATCGGAAAACACTTCTGGATGGGAGGCGGCACGGGTAAAAGACACAAACGAGGAAAGGATATGTAAATGAGCAATATGCTTAGCGGGGTCTATGATTATGGTGCCTCGACCTAAAGGGTCTCGGCAAGCAGCAGCGAAATGTGGGTAAAACAGAATTTCTTAACGAAAAAAAAAACAACAGAACATGAGCCCAGCAGAAGGGACGGAGGGGAAATATGGGGCTGGGTAGGGGGTTTGGGCATGAAATCACTCGCACCACGGGGAAGACGATCGTAACCTGGCACGCCGGATGGACGGCTGCCCAAAGGGGTGGAAGGAAATTAACTTGTAGCCTATAAACAGATAAAAATATTTAGATAAAATGTCGGCATCATCGGTTTTGGGGTCGGGGTTCGGGTGGCAGTCATCGCCGTCGGAAACCATAATCTAATCGGAGTAGATGGAAATTGAAAACAAAACACAAACCCTTCCATTCCGCAGAGAGAGCGCTGAGAGTTGAACCAGGTGAAGCAGGCAACGGCAAACGCGCCGATTTCTTCATTTGTCTCCACAGGAAGGGCATCGGGTGAAGCTGAGAATTGATTGAGAAGTTTTTGGAGTGCTATATTTATGTATCTTTGAAAATGTTGAGTCTAAAGACCGTGTTGGAATGTCGAAAGTAAGGAGTGATTGAGAATGAGTTCCTTTCTTGCAAGGTGTCTGGTTACATTCTATGACATGAACGATTGCAAAAATAACATCAATTTTTAGGTTATAATGCTACAAACTTTTCCAACCACTGAACGCTTTCGCCCCTCCCCTCCTGTTGGGGACCCTTTTCCGAGCAATTCGCGGATGACTCTCATGGGGCAGGATGGCAGATCGAATCCAAAACTGAGAAACCGGCTCGAGTCGGCGGAATATTCTTGGCCTCCCTTTTCGGTAGGGGACTTGACGTCGGTAGGACGACTTTGGAGCATACCGTGACCGACCAACCAACCGACCCGTCTTCCAGATAGAGCTGTTTCGGTGGAACGACCGGTGCCAACGATCAGGGCAACAGGGAGGGCGACGGTTTGTTGTCGGCTTAAGCCTGCGCATGATTTATCCGAACCAGAAATGCCTTCGCCCAGCATCAGAGGCGAATGAGCGGCACTCAGCGGGACATCCGACTCGGGAGGGTTTTGATGCCTTCCGATGTCCGCTGGTACATCGCTGGCATGACGTCGGTCGTCGTGGGCCGCTGCTGCTGCTGCTGCCCTTTTTTAACCGTTCCCTGAGGGGGAGAGGAAGGTGACCCGGGGGGCGAGGGAGGGAATAGTTTAAAGGTAAACTTTCATCGCGCGAGGTGATCAAATAACGCTCACGAAATCAGCATCAACTTCCAGATTAATAAACGTCACCCGTCAGCGGCACGTTTTTACGCACTCGCTACGCCAGGCTGCTGGTTAGAAGTGGATGTTGGTTGTGGAGTTTTCAGGGGGAAGGGGGGGGGGGGCTAGGAGGGAAGAATGTAGACGATTATGTGTACAGTACGGAGGGGCTTGAGATGGTGCGGGAATGCTACCGGGAAAAAAGGTATAACATGGTATTTCGTCGTGAGGATGATTGTATGATTGGCTGGGAAGGAAAGAAAAAAGTATTATGCGGGGTGATTGGAAGCAAAAGACGATGGAGTGGAAAACATGTAAATAAAGATAAATTATAATAATAAAGCCTGCTGATACGATGCATACATGCATGTCAATAGATAAGTTGAGTAAAATCCTTCATCTTAAGATTGTGATAGCAGTTGGATTGTAGCTTGAAATTGTTCATCTATTTTTCGAAACACATTTCATAACTATTTGTTTTCATATTCATTTGGTTTTGAGTGTTTTGAGTGAAAATAAAAAATGGGCTAGTTAAAATGGAAATAAGGACATCTAAGGCATTATGAGCAGTCCGATCTACTATCTGTCCAGATTTGATTGTATCTAGTTTCAGCTCTTTGTTTAAAATATTTTTTTTATGTTTTTCACATGTCCCATTCAATATAGAAGCTTACTGAGAAATACAAAATGATATCTTTCGAGTTGGACACGCTATGGTTTGTCCTCAAACTTCTTTAAAAGTATTTTAATTATAAATCTTTAACTAAAACATTATGAAAGATTTATTAAAGATTTTAGACTCAGTTTGATGAAACTTAATTTATTTTCATTCGATGAAATCGTGAGGTGATACGGTCATCATTACTGCATTCTTCTGTTTGATCCACTTGTACAGGTGGATAAAATTTTTAACGCTTTTCATCGGTTAAAAACCTTTTTGTTTGCGCTTCTTTCGAGCCTTCAACCATTATCTATATTTTCACTCGTAACCAATGCAAACTATTGTATCTATCAATCATTAGGGTTGCTATCAATACATCTCCGATCTACTTTTGTAAGGCATTCGTTTTATTCCATTTTTCGGGTGAAAAGAAATTTCAACCATATCAGTCATAGAAAAGCTGACACGTGTTGAAAATCGATCAGCGTTGTGCAGCATTTGCTACACTCATTGAAATTAATTGTAGTTTATACAAACGGTTTGCGTCACGATATGTAAGCCTGCATCTGCAATTGTTTCACAGACCGCTCTTGGCCGAAAGGCATCACATTCACCTGGTTGGAAACACAAAATTACGCTCATTTAGTTATGTTTCCTTCCCTCAATGGTGGTGGGGGGAGAACACAAATAACAAGAATTGCAATCATCATGCATCGGTCACTTTGATTGCACCGACGGCAACGGCTGGTACGATTGCGGTTCGAATGATCGCAAATGTTGTTTTGCAACGGGCCCGTGGTAATTTCAAACAATTTCTATGCATCATAAACTATCAACTTCACCCTTGCGCCATCCTCCTCCCTTCACCCTCCTCCACTGGTTGATGCTTTTGTCGTGTCCCTGTAGTGTTAAGGGTGTTGCGGTTGGTGATGGCGTTCCATTTTGCAGCTCCGTTGCTTCTGCGCGTCACTTACACTTAAGCCAACGGTTGAAGCGTTGTACTCTCCCCGCGGTACACATTCGATGCATTCTGGTTTGGGAAGTGCAATCGGGGAAGGCTTTTTATTAGGTGAGCGGTGGAAAATATTAATCGCACCTTCGCGCAACCTTCGACTTGTCCGGCACACTCTGCCCGCTGCTCCCGGCTGAGTTGAAGGATGTTGATCAGTGCTGCCGGCCCTTGTTGTGGCAACATGCCATCAGGTGAGAATATCGGGAGCGGGGACAGGGTGTTTTTGCATGTGTAACGCTGCAGTTTGTGGCCAGCACGATGCTCGCCTTCGAAAAAATGGACAAGGCTTCGGTCGCGGTGATCTGAAAGGATGGAATAAATTAATCCATTTCCTTAATGCAATCGACGCTTGCGATGGGGAGAGGGTTAAGAGAGGGGCTTCGATTGCGGCACCCACAGCAAGATGTTCTCGCTCGTGTCGAATGGGTCGAAACCGCAAGAAAGGCACCGCTGCCTTATTTTTTCATTTGAATTTTGAAAACTTAATCGGCTGCTGGTACGATTGCAGAGCAGGAAAGGAGCAGGAATGGTGCAATGATTCCCCCCCCCCCTGCTACAGAACGGCTGTTGACGAAAGGCATCCCAAACGCGATATGATAACTGCCAGCCGTACCGTGTCAGTATCGCTTCCGTGTTGTGCAGGTTATGCAGCCCGGAATATCTTCCCAACTGTGTGTATTTTGGTTCAAGCTGTTTTGCAGAAGAGATACAGCAACCACCATCGGCAAACGGAATTGTAAACCCGAACGATTAGCGAACGGACCCAGGTGGAACTGTGGCAGCACACAAATGCAATCATCAACAATGGCAACAACATTTATAAGTCGCCCCGCTGCCTCGCGCTTCGCTGTCGCGCTTTGGTGCGCGCACATGACCCATCTCATCTGCATCGCCGGGTTCGTATTAACTTTAATCGTCCCATCGTCGTTTAACCATCGAGCGGTGACTGCAGTGCGCCCCGGACGGCTCAGTTGATTGAAGGAGCGAAAATCATAAAAAAGATGCTACGCCCGAAGAAGTTCCCAACGCAACGGCGGGTGCAATTCGCAACAGGTAGCAACTTTCTTGAGCTGACTGCTTGATTATAATTGCAGTTTTATTATTAAAACATTTCCATGTTTTTTGCACCTTCACCTCTGCCCGAACCCCGGGGAGGGAATGGGGGCTTTAAAAAAATATTTCTATATCAATTTGCAACACTCGCAGTACCCGTTTGGGTCGGTAGCTGTGTGGTGGTGCTTCAAATTATGGAAAAAAATTGTTCGAGTGCTTCTGCTACTACACGGTGCGGTGTGAGGTGGAAAAGAAGCCGGGCGAAATGTGTATTAAGTTACACAAACGCACCTCTTAATTTGTAGCAAAACTTCTGATGTTACGATCGTGATCGCGAAAGCTGTCGATCGGTTGTCGTTCGGATGGTAGAGACGGACGGTTCGGTGGGCTGCAAGCTGGGGTAGGATTAAATCGCTGAATGGTTCAAGTTTTGCTGTGTACGCGCAGCTTATGTTTTAGCTGGTGGAATGTACAGCTGAAGGAGAGTTTGTTCGGTTTGTTTGAGATGGGGTAGGGTAAGTTGTCATAAAGCTGGTAAATATTGAGTGTATCGAATAGTGAGAATGTGAGTACAAAAAATAATATTGTTTCTTCCACCTTACTTTTGTATAATTAATAGAACTCTAGTACGGCCTGGCCGTTACTACCGAATAAAACAAACTCTAGTTGTTATAGTATTAGTTATGTATACTTACCTTTTTGGTTGTGGGTTTTAGGAAGTTATTGATTGCTTCAATATATTATTGTAATCTTTTGTTAATATGGTTAGAACTATTTTAGGGACATTTGAATTCGATATAACAGTTCAAAATATTTGTTAATGGATGCTTATAAGTATTTGAATATCCCAAATAGGTAGGATGAATACATTTGAGTTCATAATAGGCTAGTCTATATTGCAGCTAATAATTTGTCTTAAATGGGTTCATTACTTTCAGAAAAATGTGAATATATTGAAGTATGTGCTGTAAACCCAGATGAATCATCTCGAAATGGTGTGTTACATTAAAAACACATTAAAAATTTGAACTCAATTATTTTGATTGATCTTTTCTTCTTCTTATTCTTGTAAGGCTCAACAACAATCATTGTTGGTAAAGTGTTCTATAAGTACTACAAATCGCATTCTATTATTTGATGATATATCAAATATAACTTAATACTAAAAATCCTAAGTATCGGAAGGTAGTCTAATAAATGAGATTCGAACATCGTTCGACGTTGGTATCATGCTTACGCCATTACCAGTCGATCATTGGGCTACAAATACTTGAGAACGATATTTTGTTAATGTATCACTAATTCTCGTGTACGAAGTTTCTTCATCTTTTAGTTTTTATTTTATTGAATGTTATTTTTTATTCATATGTAATTAAAAAAGCAACCCTTCAATTGTTTTCAAATAAACCAAATAAATGAAGGGAAAATAATAACGCCAAAACACGTTGAACGCCAACAAGGTGTACCGAACTGTTCTTGTCATAAAACGCAAAAAGGCCCAAAAATCGCACTTCACTGCTCCTTTTTTTTTTGCGAAGAACTCTTCCTGCGCTGGAATGTCTGTGGAATAAGTCAAAAGAAGCTGGAATTTTTATACACCATTTTATAGTTATTTATTTTATGTAAATCGAAATAAATTTCCACTCCACTCCAATTCATCCATAGCCTCTGCGCTACATGGGCAGAAAGCATGTGTTCTGTGGTCGGTGGCCGGCAGTGAGCGGCTTCCGTTTGTGCGTCTTGGCTGATACTCGGCCCCGGCTCGTGCTACAGGATTCTGCACAGGATTAAAGTTGCGAGGAAAAGGAAACCCAGCAAAACACAAGAAGAAACCAAAGCCCTGCCAGCGCAAAAATTGAAGTCGCGATCAGTCGTCAGATCGTTTCGGTGCTAATAAAAATTGTTGTAAATGAAGTTATTTCGATTGCGGGCGATCGATGGCTTGATTTGTTTTTATGACACCCCTGCGGTTCTCCCGCCGCGCACTGGTTCCCCCTTGGCCGGGGCGGGCAGAAGCGGGTTTTCCGACGCCAACCGCAACTGGTAGATTGAAAAGTATTCGAAGCTGTTTTTTTTACGATCGCGCACGGCGCGTTATTGGTTGCTTGTTATTATTTTGACATCGTATGGGTGAAAATTTATGAGCATCTAGGCCCGTGTTGACTGCAGTCGAATTGGCTGCTGAATTACTTTGTAGCAGGCTTTGGCCCCGAGCCACTGTTCCTCTGCCCCGTTCGGCACCCCCATCGGTTGCCTATCGCGCTGCCCAGTCATTAGTACTGGCACCGGTATGCAGGGTGGGCGGGAAAGGGTGGAAACTTGATTGGAGCATGATAGCTGATGGAGGATTAAGCTCATACGTATCGGTATGGGTACGCTGATTGAGATCTCAGAAACGGATTTATGACTTTATTTGCCAACCGACCTGTCAGCGTTGTAGCCCGCGGGTGTAATGGGAAGCCAGTTAGCTAGATTTGGCCGCGATAGCGTGGTCGCGGCAGCGGCGAAATAGCGAACCGTCGAATATTTGGAAAAAACGAAAGCCGAAGTTTGTGATTCTGGTTTGCTTCTGGTACTGCTGCTGTTGCTACTGCCTTGATCCGACACCACCACGGCGTGTGTCATTTGGAACAGAGGGTGGAATTTGGAATGGTGGTTGTTACAAAAATTGTTTCTTTAAAGCAAACGCTCGATAATGGAGCTTTATGGTTGCAGCAAAGCCGGTCATAAACGAACTTATTCATTACCGATCGTATAAGCTGGTTGTTGTTGAGGTTGGTTTAGGTGTGTAGTAAGATAATCCTTTTTCTTGAACCAAAGATTAACGCGAATGAAATTTCAGTGTCAAACAAGATTTATTCGATGCGGCTATTATACAGCATTGAGTGAGAATTGAAACGTGGAACTACACTTTATACTGAATTAGTTGCCTATTTTTTCACTGAGTTCTTTTTGAACTACATTTTGAATGATGACAAACCCCTTGCTGCTTAAATTGATTGTTTTTGAAATGATATATTTTTAGTAAAAAATATTTTGCTACTCTCTTGTATTTTTGATTTTCGTTTTCGTTGAGTAACATTCCTTTTAAAAGAGAAATCACTAAAAATTATAAATTGTGTTTGACAAAGTGAGTAAACCAAAACGGTGGTAAAGAAGACGTCCTGTTCATAGAGCGGATAAAAACAAAACATTGGACAATTAATAAAATATCAAAACTATTTTATTTCAAATTCTTCATCAATACATTAATGAAGAAATAATACAAGCAAAACCAATTCTTTTTATTCTTTTATAAAGAACAGAAGCTGCTGAAAGAAGTTCCCGTTTCTTCAGGAACACAATATGTTGTAGTGCGTGTCTGAAAACGTGTCCCAAAGATCGTTAAATAATTTCAGACGAGAAAGTATATAAATTAAACTGATCTTGCAATTAACATGCTTTTTCACCTTTCCCGATTAACCACACCGCTCATCAACACCGGTAGAACAGTTTGGTTGACCGTGAGCACGTTTTCTTGGAGCCAACCACGTCGAGCTAAACCTTTCGTAACGATATTTTTTTCAAATATGCTATAATTCATACACTTGTCATCATAATCCACACGATTTCGTCTCGTGCTGCGATGTACTCCTTCACTTCTCTTCCGTCCCTTTTTGAGCCCATTCCTGTTATCGCAAAAAAAAAAAAAGAAAACAGATGGAGCGCTTCGCCATTTGCGTGTTTCAGCGTGAAAATATTGATCATCATCAGCAGACGGGGAGAAAAGGGATGGAGGAAACCCCTTCCTGTACCCACTGTGGACGAAGGCTCCACAGGGAATGGAAACAATTTTCACCCACCGAGGGGCACACCGGCGGCTTGCTGGTTGAACTTTGAAGGGCTTTTTGGGGGCGACCAAAGAGGGGGTTTAGACTACCTGTGACCACCGTTGAAAGGCGCTTCCCGTGTTGAGTGTGGCAGCGATTTCGTGAGCGCACAAGCGGGCAACCTTCGCTTCGCCAGTCCCACTGGGGATAATGAAAACTCATTAAAACGATTTATCACGGAATAGGGTGGCGGTGCGGCAGCAACCGTTCGATGCTGGCTGGGGTGGGAGCCTTTAAAAAGGGCCTGCGTGCGTTGGTGCAAGTGGTAAGCATAAATAATAAAATCCAATCAAATCAAACTACACACATGTGGTGTAAATTTGCGTGTAAACATTTAAATTATCTTGTTTCGATTTCAACCCACCACCGTTCCGGGCAAGAACGTGGTAGAACTGGGCAGAGACGGTGCTAACAGCGGTCGGCTCCTGGTAAAAAAATGAAACCGGAGTAGAAGAGGGAAGCGGGCAGATTTAAAATAAAAACGTTAAACAGCTCTATGTTGGCCGTACACACGCGGTGTCCGTGTAGTGCCATTGTTATTTATCTGTTTTCTTCGATTGGCCTGTAAATAAAGCCGGGGACGGGATGGGAAGGGGTGTTGGACGCAAACGCAAACAGGGGAGAAAGATGAGCTGTCAGTGGTGTCGAGTCCCGGGGCCGGTTCGTTGTTTCGGTGGCTGATTGGGGTGGCCCCTGAAAAGGGGGGGTTCAGTTCGGGGTTAATTCCAGGCGAATGCAATTACTTGCCAGCTGATGCAACTGATCACTTTTGCACGCCGACAGAGCACACGCGCACAGGGCTACCGCCATAGAAAATGGTATCGTTAAGTAGCTAGCTTTCGCCCGGTTTTAGGTGGCTGCCGGTGTGTCCGTTCGTAGCTAATGAATAAAATATGGCCGGCGAAAAGGGCGCCCCCTTTAGCCCGGTCGGATCGTGATTTACATCGATCGTTTTTCTTCCAGCGCAACGCGCGTAACGAATCGGCGGTGCGGCGAAGAATAATGTGCTAAATTTCACAAACGTCTCTAAGCTTTAGCAGTGGCCCGACAAATATTAGAGTTTATTACATTTAGTAACACTCCATTAATATGTGCGATGCGTTTTACTAGTAGGCTTAAACCGTTCTTGTCCATGTAAAACACGTGTAAAAATGTTCTTTTCTTTTCTTTAAGAAAATCGCCTAAGAAACATGAAAAGACGATCCGTCCGATCCTTTATCAAAGATCTCACTATTGTCCTTTTAATAGGCAACGATCCAAAACGATCAAGATCTTTATTTTGAAGCCATTTGTAGCTAAATTCACGGTTGGCTTGCGGTGAGCACTGTGTTTTCCTTTCACCATACCCATTTTCTTAGTTCAAAGCACAATGGGCCCGATGCCGCCACTCAAAACCAGCAACCTTTTTTATTGTTTTGTGCAAAAACAGAAGCCACACAAACTTCCCTAAGAAAACAAAATCGCCCAAAATCGGACGTGTTGGGGTGTGATCGTACGTAGGAGATGGTATTACAATCTAAAAATTGTTGAGAAAAGCTGGGAAATGCGAAAAAAACAACAAGATTGGGTTGAGTGCTAGTTGCAACACAAAATTGCACACCTGAGCGGTAGCAAACAGTGGAGTGGCACCCCAAAAATAATATCCTTTCCACCGTGTGCACCCACACGCAGGCGGGACGAAGAAGAAAGATGATCCTTTGAGTGGTCTGAGGTTGCACAGGAAAACACCGAACATTGTGCGGGCTGCTTTGTAATCGGTTCCATCTTTGCAAAGGCTACGGACAAAAGAGACCTTTATTCGATCGATATTGGAAGACATTCGGTTCGGTTGGCAGCACTTGAAAGCGGGGCAAGGATTGTGGTTCACTTTCGCACTCGGAACCCGTTGCTCCGTTTCTTGTCGTTGCTTGCGTTGTTATTTTTGACCCAGGGCAGTTCGCCTTTATGTGCTACCACAGTTTTCCACGGCTCGCTAGAAATGGTTCTGGTGGTTGAAAGTACACGCTGTGATGAAGGATTCTCCATCAAAGGTTGGCCTATTTTAGATGTTCTTTTGCAAGGGAGCAAATGGAAGAAACAAAGAACAGATCATACCGATCGAAGGGTGATCACTTACAGCTATAAGAAATCCTTTCGCGAGGCGCCTTATTCTTCGAAGGAGCTTTCAAAAAGGTGTGTGATCTTTGGTGCGCTCACGAATAAAACATAAAAACGCACTTCCTTCCCATTACAACCTTAATACCTTGGGGCGATGAAAAGCGGGCAACATGCTCGCCACCAAAGAGAGAAAAAAGCAAAAACGCACATATTAAACGTTCCCGCCTCTCGAAAAAAAGTTTTGAGAACAGTTCGGTTTTCGGTGCACCCATTTCGTTCGTTCGGGATAGCTTCCACCCTTTAGCGATATGTTGGCGAGCAACCAAAGAAAAAAAAAAAACGAGCGAAACAAAAACCAATGCTTCTTATCACATCGTTTGTTTCAATTTAATTTTGCCGACGGCATGGGCGTGCAACTTTCGGTGCGTTGCGTTTGTTCGCTTCTTAGTGTTTGTTTTGTAGCTTTGCTACCGCCACGGAAGCGGAACGCGTGCCAACCATGTTAACACGGGCAACCCAAATGGTAACCAAAATGGACAGCATCCGGGCATCTGTTTGCGCGCCGTTGTCCTCGGGGCAGTAATCCATCATCAATCCCTTACCGCGTGGCCATTGCGATATCATGCGTAGAAGTGAATGCATCAGTGGAGTGTTTTTGTTTGTTTTCAGTGGAGAAAAAAAATGGGAAGGAGTTTTAAAAATCTGCACAACCGAATCCATTTTTAAATTTAAAAGATTTATTAAAGTTTAATTTCTATAATCGAAAACTAAACTTCATATGATGCATCCTTACTGAAACTGAAAACTGAAATGATGTTTTAAGGTTTGATATATTGATGTAAAAAAATGATTCCGTGGTGAAATGAGACAATTTTCTATTATTCAATAATAGTGGTTGAGCAATATAGTTTCAGATCAATTTATAGAAACTCATATATCATTTAAAACTAATATCGAAATTAACAGTCCTAATGCAACGGCAACTTTGAATCTAATTTAACGATACAATCAGCATATCAAGGTTATTTGGATGCAAATGTCTGCCTGAAAACTATGTCTATAGGCACATTTGGAACAAATTGAAAGCATCTGTAAATGAACTTGGAAAGATTTTGGGATGGACTGTAACGCTTCTGTGTTCTCTTAAAATTGACTCAGAAGCATATCTGAGTTTTTAGCATGGATTAAAACGCGTTTCATGACTCTCAGTATGTAATGAGAATCCTCCGTGGTCCTTCAAGGTAAAATTGAAAGCGTTTCTGGTTCAGAAGGTGAACTTCGGAGTATTTTAGAGTTCATCATATGATGTCTAAAGTCTTGTAGGTTAGACTTGAAAGCATCCTGGGATCCACCAGATAGATTTGAAAACCTCTCTTAACTTCAGTATGGAATTATCGTAGGTTTTTTAGGATGAATTTGGAAGCATCTGCAGTTTCTAGTTATATGTTTGAAAATATCTTTGGCTCCTTAAGATGAGCTCAAATACATCTCAGACCTTTAGGATACAGGTCAGACCTCTCAGCATGGACTTGAAAGTACACTGGGATTCTTCAAATTAAAGCATACAGCAAATATAAAGCTTACCATTCCAAAAGCTTAAGCTAAACAAGACAGTTTTTTATTAATTTTTTATTTTGTAGCCTACAATTGATTAAGTAAGGAAATAAAAGACATCTTCTTACAATTTGTCTTACTGCTTAAGCTAAAACTGAGAGGTTTGAAAGATATCGTTCGAACAACGCACATGTGCAACGAACCCGTGTACCTTCTTATTTAAGTCCATATTATGGTGTTTCAATAAGCATAGTTTATGCACAGAATTAATCGATTGCAGTATTCTACTTAGCGTACATGCGGAAACAACTCTCTATAATCGGAAAAGTAATCAATCCGTTCATTTTATACCACCCTGTAAAAAAAACCTCTTCAGCTAATTGAGTGATACTAAACAGAGGCACGTTCATCCAACAACTTTATGTAGCTTTTTTCCAAGAACGATATGCAAATAAGCAAAAACTCCAACGACAACAAACGCACTTGCTTCCCGCGCACAAGGTTCACAACAAACGACAGCTTTACTACTATTTACGCGATATTTCCTCTCCCAGCGGACTGATAAGAGATGAATTCAGTGGCAGTGGCGGACAAACAGCAAATGGGTTTAAAAACGCAACGTTACGCTGCTACATTTACGCACACTGCTTACGCCGTTTCGCGCGTACGCACAGAAATGGAATTCAATTAATTAATTGTATTATTTATTTACCCCTTAGACAACGACAGCCTGTTTCTCGTGCCCTAGCCGCCACATCGGTTTTGGAGCCACGGGATGTGCTAAGATAAGTGGATTATTATTAAGATTTTTTCCTTCACCTTGGCTGTTATGTTCTGTGTGTGTCTGTGTGTTTGTGCCCGCGAAACATTAAAGCGAGAGGTTGCCCCCATTTAGGCCACGGTAAGCGGATGAAGCTTATCGCGGTGTTAGCAATTTCTATGCAGATGCAGTCATTTCGTCGTCTGCGTCGGGTGAGATCTCCTGTTGAAAGTGCAGGATGCCGCTGAGGCTAAGAGCTACTGGTGCCTTTTGTTTCACAAAGTAACAGTGTGGCTTTGGAGGAGATGTCTTCTTTTCTCTGTTTCGACAAGTCCACGGGACGACGCTTCTTCAAGACGAGGGAAAAACCACATCGTTGGGTGTGAAACATCCTGCAACACCTGCAAGTCAGAATCATTTTATTTCCTCCAGTTCATCTTTAGAATTTCATGCTTAATTTTACTGTTTTTTTATGTTTTCTCACTCGTCGTCGCCGGGAATCGAAAATTCAAGCACTGTGCGAGCTCGCCACCAGCATGCACCATCTCCCGGGGGATCCATTTCTTAGGCCATCAAAAAGCATGTCGCTCTTTTGTGCTTCTACCGTTCGGTGGAAATGGAGGAAAACAATAGGCAAAACGAGACGCCGGCTGCTATTCGGGGTGAAATAAAATGTTTTAAAAAATGACCCATTACCCGGGTGTATTAAACTCCGTTGGCGATCCGAATCGAATCGGAATGGAAATGGATCGCTCATGTGAAACTGCTTTCGAGCGTTTCCTCAACCTTTTCCCTTTCCCCCGCCAACTTCCCGCACCCGGGTCAATGCGTATGTAAATGTGGACATCCATATAAACAGCTAATAACATCATCATTGCCATACATAAAGAAGGTGCTCGCGTTTCTTGCGCGCGGCTCGAGTTCATACGGCGGGAGGTTTTTGTTGTTGCTCGATCCGTCTGTTACCGTTTTCGTCCTCGGCACACACCCGCGGCTAGCGGCCCACCGCCGTCCGAAGCTGTCAAAACGCTCACGGATCAAAGCTCTAAGTGCTTCGAAACAAACCCCAAAAACGCGAAAGCTTAAATGCCATCCCGCGGAGAGCGGAGGGAGGGAGCGAGGGAACCAGAGGGGGAGCAGAAATGAAATATTAAAATAAAATAAAACCATTCCCAAACTTTGCTCTCGCAGCGATCATAACTCGATCGATCGCTTATTTTTCTCTGCCGCCGTTGACCGCTGGCCAGCAGAGGGGGACGGATTTCGCCCGTTTGGATGCGTTTCAGCGTAGGCGGGGGTGTTGGTGGTTGGCGGCACATAAACTGAGAAACTGACAAAACATATTCACACAATTCATAAATTTGTTAATCCTATATCCGCGCGGCCTGATCTCCGATAACGGCGGCAAAGGGGTGGTGGCCGCTGCTGGCTTAAGATTGATAAAGCAGCAGAGTATGTGGCCGGTGAGGGGGCCTGCCCCGCAGTTGAGAGGCTGGGGTCGGGATAAATCCATTAGGGGCTGAATATGTTAAGCCGATGGCCAATCATTCGTTTTGAGCCGATTGATATGTCGATCGCTGTCTCGAGGCGCTCCCATACGGTCCGAATCATGCTCGATGACAGTTTTCGTTTTGGGACGTTGACAAATTAAGGCCAGTTTTATTCAAGATTTCGAGGGAAATCAGAAAAGAGAGAAAAAAGAGAGAACAATCAATTGTATCCACAGTACTAAGCAATGGTAGAGCACTTTAAATGTTAGCTCATTTTAATGTCTTGGAATTGAAATGTTAAGGCAAAGTTCAACCAATTCATTCCCTTTTTTGCAGTGCGTACGCGTTTCATTCAGTTTTGCCTTCCCTTCGTTCGGCGAGCGGATTTGAAATATCTGTTATTTTGCGTATAAATTCTGTACAGATCAGCGGGAGATTTGTTAACCAATTATTTTTGGCTGCCAGTCGAGCGGGTGCGTGCATTGGAAAGTTTGTGCGCACAGGAAGCCCTTTAAGTGGCTTGAAATCGAGGTTACTTTAGGGCTGATTCTTGGAGTTTTATTTTTATGTGTAAATATCAAATGAAACATCTTATTTATTTTCTCATCTATTCTATTTAATATTTTCCTTTAATTATGTTTTCACTTAAGTTATTAAATTGTTGTAATCATTCTGATTTTTTCGTGAAAAAAATCAAGAACATATTCAATTTGTTGAGAGGAACTGCATTTTATATTTGGGGTTAAACTAGTTAACTTGTATAAATAATGTATTTCTAGTATAAAACTGTTTGTTTGTTACTGCACAACCAATTCACCGTGCATTTTCAGCGATTTAAATTTACTCTTATTTGGTTGTTTGTTTGTTCCTGTGAATTATTAACTTTACTATTTTAGACTTTTTATATTACAAAAAATGTCTAGTTTTGTTCTAGTGACAAACATTACAACGAATAACGCTCTGTAGTCGTTTACGGAAAGATGGCGAGGTCCCGTTCGTCGCCAGATTAATAAAGCTGTTTATACCTGCATGGTGCATGATTATCATCCCTTTTGAAAACTTTCAGCTCGAAACCCTAGCCCAAACCAATGCATCCGAAGCGGCAAGGGACAGGGAACAGGATAGCTGCACAAAACCGCAGGATGCGTCACTGAATTCTGAATCTGCACTTTCGAGTCCGCGCCAGCCTGGGTGCGCGTCGCATTATTTATTGATGAAAATATGGAATAAAGTACAAACTTTACAAGAGCTCGCTAAATTAAGCGTGAAGAAAAGAACGATGAAGGAGGGCTAGTTGGAAGATGAGGGAGTGGTGGAAGCGTGGTAGATGTTTTACTCCGTGCTTTGGCTCCCGACCGTGCCAAAATCCATTGCGAACTTCCCGGGCGGAATGAGAGGCAAGAGCGAAAGACTCGAGCGACGCACAAGCGACGAACCGGTTCGGAAATAACTTTACCTACAAAACGGCCCAACGGCCAGAGGTTTGGGTGGGTAAGAAACGGAGAAGATCAGCGCCGTTAGGTTGAGCAGCTTCCGCAACTTGATCCCGCGCCGGCATATGGCGGCATATCGTTTGGCCCCGGGGCTCGCCGTCGCCGCCAAATTGGTTGCGGTTAGCAGTGTTGTGATTACGATGTGCTGCCTTCGATTGGGTCAATTAAGTTGTCTATGGCACTAAACTGGTGCGTTGCTTGTTTGTTTCCTTCCTTTTCGTTCGTTCATTCCGATTTGCATACCACGGCGTGCAAATGGGCACACACGGCGTGGAAGCACCACTGCGCAACCGGTAGAGGTTACTTAATGAAGCTTATGAGCTTTTTATTTCGCCTTTCACTGTCCTGTTTTGTGTGCGGTGGGCGGGTGTGATGTTCGAGCGGGAAGGCCTTTTATATCGCTTACCGCTTGTCACTAGGTTGAGATAAATTCTTGCCGCATGCTCGGACCGGTGGCATGCAGACGTAAACCCTGCCATCCCGGGACTGGAGGGAGAGCCGCATGTTCATATATCAAAATTATACGCCGCCAAACAACTTGACTGAACGTCCATCTTCTATCGGTACTACCGTAACCCGCTTGTAACCGGCAGCAGCACCAGCAGCTCGGGGCTCCGTTTCGTTTCGGTAGAGAGTTGATGATGACTATCAGCGGGCTGATAGCGGCGGAGGCAAGGTGACTCATTAGTGCAAACTGCAATCCGAAGAGAATACGATATTTACCACGATCATTCAGACTCTCAACAGATTCGGATTATAATTTTGAATAAGACATGAGCTCGGAACGCTTCACTTTGGCGGCATTCGGCAAGACGCGAGTGATTGTATTCAGGGAAAAAGAAAAGAAAGAAAAAAAAAACGTGTAAAATATGTAAAGGCTTACTTTAATGACTTGAGCTACTCGTACCAGCAATGCGAAAAATGGTGTGTGATAATGAAACATTTGCAAAATAGAATCATTTGCATTATTCAACTATGGTGACAGCTTCAATTGTGATGAGTGTTTTATTGCACTTGACTTGCGTGTTGTTTTTTTTTAATTTGGAAACATTTGGATGACTTATTATCTTTGAAGCTGTAGGTGTTGATGAGCATGATACTGTGGAAATGTAATGTTTTACAAAATGTTTTGACTGAGTATAAATCATTAATAGGCGAATGTCCCATAAGTTCCATTGAATATCCAAATAGACCTCATGTAAGTCATCAACCGTCGCTCAACTAGACCTTAGATCATGGTGATTAAACAATAAGTATTTATTACGTAGAAATACAAATGAGACCGACCAGAAGGTATGAAATAATTTTTGTGTAACTATAGGGTATATCTTTAGATATTAATGAGACTAATGGCTTGGCGGTTAACTACCTAAAGAGGCAGGTGGATACTTATAATTATTCAGATGAATTTTGACGTTTATGATTTGTGGAAAGATCAGCTTCAATATAATTTTATATCCTTTTTCTAAAACCTAAATTCGTTCGTTTCACAATGATCCTCAACATTGTCTGTTTAGTTAGAAAAACTCCAAATCGCATCACTCCGTAGCACAAGCTCAAAATGTGGTAGTTCATGCTTTTATTAGTTTCCTTTTAATTATTTCCAATCATTCACTTGCAGCAACCTCGTTTCTATATTGTTCTACCCTTCTTTACTGCAGGCAAACCTCAGGTGGTATTATGAAATTAACTCCTCATCACGCCATCATGGATCGTCATTACTCCATAAATCCGGTGTTACTGCAGTGTTCCATGCGGCAAAGCGTATCCTCCGAATCCAATTACCTTTGTTTATACATTCATATTCAGCGTTTCTTTACCCACTGACCACAGCCCAAATCACCACAGACGACGAACTCATAACACACACACACACTGCAAGGGGTTGTCGGACACGTTACTCATCGGCATCGGATATTAGGAGCGATATATTTGCTGAAAACAAAACGAAAAGCTGTATCGTTGGCACACATTTAAATACCAAATAACAATCCCACCACCCCACGGTCACGGCTACGGCTGATGCATTTGTAGCTTTTGTTGCTGTGAATTTTCTGTTTTCCATCATGCTAAATAAATTACCCACAAACAGCTGAAACCGCAAGCTCGTCGGTTGTTTTTGTGGCACTTGCTTTCGTTTTGTTTTGCCTCTTTTATTTGCAAGCCTCCCAAAAGACTGACCTTATCAGAGTGTGTTATCTAAATTAGTAAAACTTCCAGTCACAACAATCTGCTCGCAAAAGGAGCGAGAGGGGAGGAGGGGGTGGGGAAGCCACAGGGAAATAGGCTTTCATACACCGGTAAGGTTAATGTGTGACCACTGGGAACAACGCACGGCAACAAACCTGCCCCACTCGCCGGGACGTTTGCAAAGCGAAACTAATCCGAAAATTTATTGCTGTCAATTCTGTTTACTCCAGAAAGCGTTGGAGTCGAAGCCGTTTTGATTTTGTGCGTTTGGGAGGTTTTAAAGGGAAAAAAAACAAGACGTTGCTTTGGTGTTGTGGCCGTTTCTGTTGGAGTGTTTACGGAAACGCTTCACACTTAGTTGGTATGGCTTTGCTGTGGCCGCTATTTCTTCTAGAGCGATCAAACACAAAAGGATCTTCATTAGTAATGGTGTTCCCCCCAAATAGACGTGCCGGATTGAAGTTCAAAATGCGTGAACGTTTCAATCCTTTGGCTCGCCTTTGCTATCTCAATCCGATTTAAGGTACGCACCGTGTAGCGAACGGGGAAACACAATGTTAATACCTTCTCACACACTCATAACCCGCCCTTCCCATTCCTGTATACCTCTGTTTCGGACCCCGCCAATCGGCATGCATCTTAACATTCTGACACGTTTAATGAAATATTTATAAATGTTTAGATTTATTGATTTGATTTATTAATTACATACGAAGGCTGGCTGGTGTGCGGGGTTTGGGCCGGCTTTCGAGCCCTCCATCCATTGCTTCCACAGTCGTGGCAGCGAAACGACACCGAAATCGATTCGAAGCGAAATGGCTCCGCTCGGTTTTTGGGGGCATGTTCTTTGGGCCCCGGTCAAACCGAAACACACCGATCGAGAGCGCGTTATAATTTACCTGTGGAACGAAAATTTACTACGCAAGCAAATTAGAGTGAGATAAAAATCGGGTCTACTAATGATCCGCATCCTGCATGGACACGTTTTAGGGATTGGGGGGGGGGAGGGATTGCTCGCAGTGGACCCCTAAGGTGACGGCGAACCGTGCGTCCCCAATTTTTGGACCATCTTTTTTCCCCCTGCCAGGTGTCTGCACGGTCGACGTGAACCATCGCAAGACCCGAGCACCATCGGGTTTTAGCGTCGATAATTGCTGCCCGGCTGCGCGCCTAGTCTGATTTATTGTTATCAGATTTCGAAGCTCCGGAGCTGGGAGGAAGGGAATTTATGAAAAAAAAAAAACTACCACCACAATATCACAGATACAATAGACAGGAATGTGTTGAGAAATGTTTTGATTCGACTTAAATGGTCAAACATTTGGATCCGGCGGAGCGGCCGCACAGCGCCCGATACGATCTAAATCGCTGCATTTGGCTGACCAGTGAACGGGTTCGATTAGAAGCTCGCTGCTCGCGGAAAGCCATTTACGAGGCCCCGACCAGTGCCCCTGTCATCATGTTAGGCCTCGCTCCCGTCACTCCTTCCTTCACCCCACCCTGGACACTCTTTCCTTGACCGATCGGGTGAGATTTATATTTAAATAATTTATGTCTTTATTACAAACTATCGCTTTTCCGTCCTCTGGGTAGCGGGCAGCGGGTAAGCTGCCACGGTTTTATGAAAGGAAGATATCATCTTTATATGGATGTGGCTGAGCTGCAGGGTTCCCCGGGATAGCAGCAATCGAGCTGGGTTTACGGTGCGTTAAAGGCAGCAGCAGCAGCGAGATTAAACGTGCGAAATACAACCCAATTAGTCAACTCGAGTAGGAAACATCACCCCGACAGTAGTCTCTTCCCGTCGTCTTGGTTGGCGTTTTGGTGGATTGTCTGGTTTCCTTTTTGCCGTTGTTAAAATGAACACATTTGCATGTTTTAGGGCAAAAGGCTTTTGAATATGATGCAGCAGACGATTGGAATTGATTTCAGCTTCATGTCATTTTTTTCTTCTTATATATTGGCTCGACATGATTTGAAGCAACTTGTTCATATTTATTTCTTCTTTTTCATTTCATTGCTTATTTTAAGTAAAATCTAATGTATCGTATTGTTTTGCTCGCTTTATTCGTTTTAAATGAGAGAAATGCAAGACAAATAACAACTTTTTTGTACAAAAAACAAATTATCGAAAAAAATTATCCAACAGCAGGGATTAATAATGCATTTCACGCAAATCAAACTTTTCAGCTCGTGACGTCAAACGATCCAACTAACTGTCGCAGAGTGCACTAGTGTAAATTAAATTAACGCCATCGAAATACGCTTTGTGTAGTTTGGCCTTTTTACCCCTTTATTATAAATTTGGCATTATTTTATAAACTAATAAGAAAATTTAAAATTTGCTTTGTGGGTTCCTCATAAGCTTAATGTGAATGTGAGTCCTGCGGATATGAAAGGGATGTTGTCTTGAATTTGATAGTTCTTAAATACATGAGGAACATAAATGTGATGAAGTGGTAGCTGTAAATAGCAGCATGATTAGTATATTAGCTGCAGTACTGCATATTGCAGTTCCTAGAAAAATGGAATGCTGTAACTTAATATATTGATGGTCTGAGGGTATTGTTATATAGTTCTTTAAATCATGTTTCTACCTCTTCAGAAATGGGTAGAGTGTGAATATTTGCATATACTCTATTCGTACAGGAAAATCATTCATTGATTAAATCACACAATAATTCAGTTATTTGTTTCATTGTTATGAAAACAAAACGGTTTTTTGAAACATTGTTCAACATTCCTAAGCCACAGAAAATAATTTTACTCATCTTCCTTGTCATTTATTGGTTAATGAATTATTGTAGCCTGTGGGAAAATGGATGAAATATCGCATCAAAGCACTTTAGTTTCCCTTCCTCCCCTGCTCTATCGTATTTGCATACATTTTTCTATTTTTCTTTCAACCGTCACCCTTTTTCACTTTGCCTCCTCTTCACCCGCATTGTGTTAGGCCGGTGCATTTACTGCTCTATTCTAAAGCTTCTCCTAATTGAGAAATTATGAAACCCACACCCTCCCCTTTACCCGCGCTGGATGCATCTTTTCTTTCCCTCTTGTGTGTATAATAATGTTATTAATAAAGTAGTACATTTTATGCAGCCCGACCAACCGCTTCCGTATGCTGCACCTACTTATGTTCCCTAAAACTGGGGCCCGCCAAATCCACCCGCCACTGTACCCGGACAGCTTATTTTTCGACTGATAAGACAAAAGTGCTCCACGGAGCGGGAGTTTATGCGTTTATTTTTACCTCGCTTTTAATGTTTTGAAAGTTGTTAGCTCCGCGCCGCTAACGGTGGGTTTGCAGTGATCGCGAAGGGAAGGTATAGGAAGCGACCCGCTGGAGGCAGTAAAATTAGCTGATGGAAGGAAAGATTGAATTAAATTAGCGATAAGATCTAATTTACGCTAACCGTGTTGGAATGCTAGGGGAAGGGGGCGGGGGTGTCGTAGGGAAGTTTTGGTGATGAGGGCGGTAAAGAGGCAAAACTTCTCTCTGATCGAGTGGTTGCTTCTGTTTGCATGGCGAATGAGTGGATCACAGTTCCATCCCTCGACAATCCGACCAAAATTGGACAGCCAGCATTAAAGCTTTTGGAGCAACAGTGGCAAGGTATCGTTTTTTTTTTGTTTCAAGGGAAAAGATTTAAAAAAAAAGAAGAAAAGCAAGACGCTTGCCGGTGGTAAAAGATGCTTGCGGGATTTGTATAAATATTGTGCTTAATTAGTTGTTTCGGTAAAATGTTTTGGTATAAATAGTGCCGGCCACAATCTGCATTAAATATGAAGTCGACAGCGGAGTGGACGAAAGGGAACACAGAAAAACTGTTCATACCACCACGGGTTTGTGCCACGGTTGGCAGCAAAATGATGAATAAATGATGTCGATTCAACCGGTGGTCTGATAAGGCGGACGCATCACTCTTGCATCTTCAACGCGCGTGACGCTTTTGTTTATTGTTTGAATCGTTTCGGTTTTTGGCCCAACAAAATGGAGCTACAAAAAAGCAGCACGATTGTTTTAGTGGGATTTTGGGGCTGTATTTTTATTAATTATTCTTCCGTTCATTAGAAGGAGGATGGAGTTGGAAATGTTTTCATTTTGCGTCACGGCTTTGGAGTTTGGCCGGGCAAAAGCTCGTAAATCAAGCTGCTGTCCGCAAACGGAATGGGTGTGCACGGAGCTTTTCGGGGCGGGTGCGCCATTTTCTATTGCAATTCGTTCGTTCGTTTCAGCAAGCTGGACCTGGTGAAGAAGTACCCGAAATGATGGATGCATATTTAATGTGAAAGGTGTTTCTGTTCACGGTGAAGTAGAGTTTCGCTGTAAAGCTTCAGAAAAGGGGAATACATTGACACTTGTTCGGTGGAGCGATGAGGAGAGTAACATTAAGTGTGTGACTAGACAACTTTATTTCACTCACCAACTTCCACCGCCACCATTTTGTTGGCCATCGGCAAAACCCACGCATAACGACGTTACATTTTAAGCACCGGCAAAGAGGCGTAGAACGGTTTGCCCCCTTTCTAGCCGCAGTGTTTTCTTAATCTAAACCAAAAATGCAAACCTACGGCACATAGCGCAATGAAATAGAACGCTAATAAACATGTCAGAAGGTGCGCATATACCGTGCCGGGCAGCCGTTCGCCGTTCTGGTGCCGATGGTTTGCAAAAATTAACGGAGCTTTTTGGTTGCAAAAAAACCAAACCAACACACGGTTGCCTACAACCCTGCCTGTTGGGCCACAGCAGGCAGAAAGAACTGAATTTATGTGACTGCAATTTGCCACTGTGCGTCTCGCAGCAAAGCTCCTACGCGGCTGCGGTGTTTCATGTTGGTAGTTAATTAAAAATACAACTATCCTCCTTGCACCGAACCCATTCGTTTGCTTAGCCGTGGGGGACAGTTTTTGTGGCCAATGTTAAACAAACCAAGGTAGAAAAGAAAAGAAATGCAAACGCTCTCACACACAAGATCGCGTGATCGCGTGCCGTGCGCCGTTTGGTGTAAAACAAGCAAAAAAATCGGCTCGAAAGCGACGAACCGTTCGTCACTTTCGTAGCTTCCGTTTTTGCGCGCTCCGCTTTGGCGAGTGTGTGTGTGTGTGTGTGACTGCTCTGTAGTCATGTTCACCACCCCCTGTACACCGCCAATCGAACGCCATTTTCCTTTCCCCGTCGACATTTGCCCTGCAGGAACGCTTTCTGTTTCCCTTTTCGGGAACAAATGCGCTCGGGTTAAGGCGGATGGCGCCCCGTTTGCGCGGCCGGACCACACAGCCGTAAAACCGGGGCAATTAGACTCGGCTAATGCTTTTACGGGTCTGCATCCCCTTGCATCACGGCGATCGCACCCATTCGTGGCTGGTTCACAAATGAGATAGAGGGAGAGAGAGACACCAAAAAGGGCACATTGTTTTTCGTAAATTAAAACATCACCAAACATCATCACGCTTTTCCGACGGACGCCCATGGGACAGAAAAGGTCGAAAGCGTGTCCTCGAGGGGATGGGCATTGGAGGTGAAACGTCTCACTCGATCACTTCGCCCGGTCTGGGTCACTTGGACTCGGAACGTCATCGCGGCACCGCGACTCACTCACTCGCTTTGTGAATGCCGCCCGAATGGCCATCAACGAGCGTCCATGACGGGCGCTACACGAACACTTGAAGTAATAGAGTAATTTATGTCCTTTCGGGTCGCTGGGTGTGCTTCGTCCTGTGTGTCCTTGCGGTCCGTTTGTCGCTTCCATTTCTTATCTCCCGCCGTAGACTCTTCCTCCCTTGTTTGAAGTGCCTTCACGATCAAGCTTTCTTCCTTCTTCCGTTGTGCTGTCGGCGCTTCTGCCTTGTTTTTTAATGGTTGATCGACCATTGCAGGAAAAATATAGCAGGGCGTTACTAATCGAGTGCGCATGCCCATTGTCACATGTCCGTGCTGCAGGAACTAAGCAGAAAAAGAAGCACCGGGAAAAGGGTATCAATTTCTCTCCAAGAAGGTCTCGATCGTTAGACGAGCTCGAAACTCGATAGCCACTTAGATCGTTCTTTCTTCCAGGGCGCTCCAGGCGACACACTTCGCCGTGTGTGGCTTCGGGAAGGATTTTAGCATATGGTACAGGCATAACTCGTGCGCAACCAGGATCGGCACGAGGGCACCGGGCAGGTTTATCCTGCTTTGTTTTTTATTGTTTCCATTAGCCACGGGCCATCATTAGCTTGCAGTTGGCGTTGTTTTGGTTGGCGGTTGGCAGATAAGCGAGATGGAACCCGGACGTATTAATTTATGCGGCAAGCTTATCAATGCAACCGTCACTAATAGGTACAACGAGCAGCAAAGATAAGGTACACATTGCGCCACATTGTTGGCTGTAGAATGGCAGCTGTCACGAGGCGGGGCCTCCGGTTGCAGATGTGTTTGGAGCTGTTCATTTCAATGCTTTCGATCGGTTGGTTTTGGTGTCGATTTTGGAAGTAAGTTGGAAGGATGCTACGATAATGGCTTAATTTCTGTTTTTATTTAATGGTTACAGTAGGATTGAATAATTTGAGTATGATAGGCTAATGTTTTAACAGCATTCTGGATCATTATTTTATGGTTTAAACTAGAAACGAAGTGGGCTTGACAATCATTTGGACCTCTCACAAGTTTGAACGTAGTTTCCATTTGGACCACCTCGTTTATGAATGACTAAGAGTGAATGACTTTTTTATTCTGCTTAGAGTTAAACAACAATTACAGTTTTTGTGTCAAGATGAAAAGAAAATGAATCTTAAGAAATCAAAAACAACCTTTCGTTCATTTCATTCAAAGACTTCAAAAATCACATTTTATCATCATAATCTTAACTGAACACTTTTCATAGTTTTCAACTGAATCATGGAACATGTTCAGGAACATAAAAAGACAGGAACATATCCCATCAAATGAGGTTATGGCAGCTAGCTCGCATAGCTGGTTATATTGAAGAGTCAGTCTCTAGACATTCAATTTGACTTAAAACTTGCAAATGGAATAGATACATTATTATTGAGGTAAACCTTATGACTTCCCGTTTCGTACATCAATCTCAATGGAATTATCAATACGAGTTAAAGACAAATGTTTTCTTGAGAAGGATGGCTAGAAGACCATGCAATACTTCGTCAAACCTCGGTATCATTTTCTGGTTTTCTAACCAAGTCCAACTTCTTTCCAAAGCTTCCAAAGGTACAAATTCTTTCACCGAGAAATGTGCCTATCGGGATTGCATCAAATCTTGTAATGTAACGTATCCCGATTATCTGGTAAATATTTGGTAACGCTGTCCCTAAGTCCAGCAATCGAACCATCTCGATATCTCTGCCTAAATTCCACATCGTCTTATCCTTATCCCGAACGCCGAAACATCAACGAAACGTGAGCTGCAATATCCCTCATCCCCAAAATCAGCCCGTTTATTTGGCTGCAGAAACAGTAGAGCAGCACAGCAAACAGATCACGCACGGCTTCATTGCGATGCCTTCCGTGGAAGCCGACAGCCGTTCCAAAACAACGCAGACGAAAAAGCAGCGTGCCCGCGTGGCGCGCAGTGATTGATCACTGTCACGATTGGATTCTTTATTTTATTGGACACTGAAAGCGCGCGCGCCGCCAGCAAATATCCTCATTTCGGGTCTCGCTGGGAGGGAAGTGAATCCGAATCGAACGACACGGAAGATTAAGATAACCTTACTTGATGGGGCGGTTAACGTCTTTTTAGTTTCGGGTGGAGCATCGGTATCATCGGTGCGGGTTCCTACGGAAAGATGCTGCAGTTGGTTCCGATTTTTTTTTCCCTTAAACTGGAAACATACCAACCATTGATGTAAGTAATGCTTTGTGAGCTAAAGAGTGCGCACCGCGTCGACAGGGTGGTTTGGAGCCGTGCACCAGCTACGGTCAGTAAAACACCAGCAAACACTTACGGACAAGCTGCGGGCACACTAGTGCCCTGCATAAATTGTGGAATTTGAAAAATGAGAAGCGTGTTGAACGGTTTTAAAGACTTGACGGACAACACAATGTACGCATGCCGGCGAGCCCCGTACAAGGCAGGGAGGGCCATGGTGATGTGGGAGAGCTGCGACTGCGATTGATGGAGCCGACCGTAAGCGACGAACCTGCGCAGTTTTCGGTACGAAAATCGGCAGTTCAATCTCGAGACAAACGAGAGTAAAGAAACAGAAAAAAAACTCCATCCAAAAGGGGGTTGAGGGCAGGAAGGGAAGAAGGGAGGGCAGTGAGAAGACACCTAAAGAAGGAAAAACGAGAAGGCTCAGAAAACGTGAACGACCAAAAATTTATGTATATTTCTATCGTATCTCATTTCGGGTGATGATGATGAAATCAAAACATGACGTTGATGGTATGTTTTATTGATGGTAACAAATCAATTAGGTTTGGATCTGATCTTCCCTTCTCGCGCGCGCGACTGGCTTCGGGGTGTCTCGGTCCGAGAGGTTTTTCACTGATTGAATATCCCCTGCCTTTACCTTCCTCTTCGTTTGCGTCTTCGCGTTCCAGCACCGCGCACGTTATTGCTTCCATTCTATTGCTGGCCTTTGTAAGGCCGTTTCGGCGGTTGTGTGTGTCCTTTGGGCCGAGTGGTTCAAGCTTACAAAGTCCTTCCCTGTTCCACAGCCTTCCCTTGCTTCCATCCAGTACGGGGTGAAGCTGGAGGCTAATTGATTTCTCTATCCTTTCAGCCGCGATCAATGTATGCGATGTATGTAATGCGATCCAATGGAGCCGTTTCTTTTTAACGGTGTTCGGGATGCCTTCTCTTCCCCATTTTCACCTTAAGTGGATCTTGTCGATAGGTAAATTGAATCGAATTTGTCGCCCCATTCGGTACGGTTGTGCTGCGATGAATGATGATCATCTAAAATGGGTCCAATCGATCCCACCGTGCCGTTAATGGATGCAATTAGTAGGAATCTATCAATTTGTTCGCCGGGATGGGTATATGATATGCCAAGGGACTGCACGTGCTCGTAGGATCATCCACGGCACGGGTGATGCCGTTTTTCTAACGCAAAAAACGTGACGCTTGTTGCTCGTGTCGTGTCGTTTTGTGTTGAAAGCCTTTGCTCAAATAACATCCATAATCAATTATGCGTTGCTATCACAGCTTTGGCAAGACTTAATCGGGCCCTGAAGACTCCCACCGACACAGCCGTTTTGGGCTAATTAATTCGTTCACATCGCAACAGCAAATCGGTGTAGAACAAATTGCTATGGTGCTTTGTTCCGCTTTGACCCGAGTCATGTTGCGCGATCACTTCATTGTGCGATTTGTTCGAGGCAACGGTTCATTTGTTTTCCTTCCTCCCCGGGCAAATGCAAGATCAATATATTAAGCTGTTGAACGATTCGGACCAGCGTTTTAGCCCGACCATCCAATAAAAACGGCCAGAACGGTTTAATGAGTATAACAAACCGTAAATTAATTTTATGCAAATGGTTTACCACCCGACGATCCGCATGGTTGGAAGAAGCTTATTCCACCTCGAAATTTTGGTTCGGACAAATGTGCCAACGGTTGAAAAAAAGGATGCTAATCGAATTTGTCTTCCCGCTGCCACAGTCCAGTCGGAGCCAATGCTTCGTATCAGTTAAGATACGAACTGGATTAGCAAAGAGCGCGATACCCGGCCTGATGTGCAATGCTTTTTGCAACGTCTTCTCTCACGGCCCATTTTTGGAGACTTGTTTTATTTCTTCGAAGAAGCGAAAATCGCAGCACTGTTTGCTGTTTTTATTGCGGCGGATTGAATAATTTCCAAACTTGGCAGCACAGTGCAAACGGTGGAAAGATAATTATAATTAGGCACGATATGCATTGGGCTGTATAAATTTGGAAGCGAAGTATACTCCGTACGTCGGCTTCGCTTTCATTCGCGGTGCGTTTATTTTGTTTCGTTAACTTCCCCGAGCGCACAAGCAAGTGTTGATACGGTCACAGGCACAACCAGAAGGAGACAAATTAATTCCCACTGTGACAACGGGTTGCAAACCAATGACCAAACTGCAATGGCTCTTCGCGTGATGCATTCTGTGGAAAGGGTTTTTTTTAAATCCAGTTTCGTCTGCTGATGACATCTTCACCGATGCGACACCATCACTACAGGCACAGGTTGGTTTGGGGCAAATTATTTATGGAAATTTGTTATTAAATGGTTGTTCCACTTAATGAGATTACATTTTCGGAACTGCTTTCGGTTGCGACTACCGATAATGGTACCGGGGCCGGGGCGGTGCAGTTTTGGTTTTGTTTTGAGCTGTTTTCACTGCCAGCGGTTGTACACTTTTCACCCTGAAGTTAACTTTCGCGGCGCATTTATGGGTATAATTTTTCGGTAGTGGCTGTCATTTGTGGTTGGATGTGATGGCTCAACGTGTGATATCAATGGGTTTATTGAGTGATATTTGGCTGCTTTTATTTTACTCTAAAAAGATTGATGGAATTAAGAGTTGAATAAGCGAACATTTAATGATGCATTGGAAAATAGAGCGCACAGAACAAGTTTTCTTGGTATGGAGCTTTACGAAGAAATTATTTATTTTTTATTTTTAATTTTAAATATTATTGTACGTAAAGTTTATATATTGCTTAAATTTAAGTGTTAACAATTCATTTTCTGTTTTTTCATTGAGGTGCAAGTAGCTTTAGAAAGAAGATACAAAATAAATGTGTTAATAAATAAATTACGGAGCACAGAGCATACAGTGACTTGCTAAACTCTGTAAATATTTCGTTTTTTTCATTTTAATTTTATTTTAAATTCCCAAGATAACGAAATGCTCAGACAGTGTACCAGCTTTCGTTGTAGTGTTGTAGCAATTAAATCAATCTGCTCAAATAAAGTGTTATAAAATGGAATTCAAATTGCTTTATAAAACTCCTCCTTGTCTAAAACTCTTTTAAAATCAACTTAACATAAGTACTTTTTTAGGTAAATTTCGAACCTCAAATTTGTAAGCTTCATTACAAGCGCACTCAACCTGTTTTATAACGTCTCAATTACATCAAAGCAAACGATAAACCAACAGACCATTTACAACTAATGAAAGTCAACCCTAATAACCCTCACGCCTCTCCCCATCGCCATTTACATCAATGTAAAAATGCGTTTCGAAAACATGCAGCCACCTATCCACCCGCCATCTTATCACCTTCCTCATCAACAGCTCAACTCACCTCGCCACGATCGTAGCAGATAATCCCCCGGCTTGGGGAGAGAAAATCATCAGATGCTGCTTAACTGCTTGTATCCGCGCACCCGCTCCAAAGTCCCGAAACACGTTGCTGAACAAAAGCCGCGGCAGTACGCCGCCGCCCAATAAATCCGATATCGTGCACACTGGCAGGGCCCGTGAACGGCGGCATAAAGGAAGCAAGAAATCTCATTCACCCCAACTCACCCTTCCCTCCCTTAACTATCCACCGTGGGGGCTTCAAAGGCAGATTGCCGCCTGTCACACTTGCCTACTGCCTCACCAACAGCTCAACCCTCCGTTACCCTTCCGTCACCAAGCCAAACTAATCGATCGATATCGCGTCCGGGGTTATTTCGGAGCCGCGATCGCTGTATCGGTAATCTATTATTTATACTAAAATATGTCATGAACACGAGTCCCGCCGTGGGACATTCAAATATTTATGTTGACATTTTTGTTTCGTGATAAGCTTTTCATTCACCCGCCTGTCGCTCTCGGCTGCTTTCGTCGTCGGGCCCGATCAACTGGGGCAACTGGGGGATCATGTTGAGGTACACTCTTCATCCCTTTTTCCACCACGAAGGAAGGTCCCGGCCCCTTGGTGCTCCTGTCTTTGTGCTGGAATCGATCTTTGGACGATCACCGTCACCCGGATCCGACTCTTGGTCGGACGGGGAGCGACTTTGGTCGGGCAATTTAATCTGTTTCTCAAATTGAGTGGATTATAATTCGACTTAATTCCGCCTGACGTACACGTCTCCTTTCGTTTCCCCTTTCCTTTCCCCTTCCCGTTGCCCCCTTTCCTGGCCCACTCGTTTTTGGGGTGGATGTTCTTGTCGGATCGAAGTGCCTTTGATAAAAAGCAAGCCAAACAAGGGTGTGAGGAAACCAGCGGTGGGCAGCCCCCGACTCTCGAGAGGTTTGCATGTAATGCAGATAAGGACAAACAGCCCGGTCGGCGAACGGTGGAGAAGATGTGGATTTGATGGATCTAATTGTTTCTTTTCTTCGACTTTAATTTGTTTCGGTACGAAGCTAAAGAGACGTCGTCCCGCTGATGATCCTTCTCGTTTGCTTTTCATCGCCCGGGATGGAGGGAGTTTCGAGGACACGGTTACGTTTCCCATCCGTACGGGACTGGTTTGAGGATTTGGTGTTTGAGCCGCTGAGGAGTCTGAGGCTCGGGTTTCTACCGTTACCTTGGCTGATCTTGGACGCATTTGGTAGCGATGCAACTGTCAGGCGGTGGTGCCTACGAGCATGAAGCAATGGAACTGGATTGGATGGTAAATTTATTAATTCGATCAACCCCTAGCTCCAATCGCGCTCGATCGCACCGGGTATGACATGGACGCGATGAAAGATGTCGCTGATGTTGGCAGGCGGATTACGCCGTACGCAGCGCTCAATATAAATATATTGCCAGTGCACGAAGAGGAGCTTCAAAACACCGACTCGGTATGTTCAAATACTAAATAGAGTCAGGATGGTCGCAAACTGCAACTACAGTGGTCAATCACAGCTATTTCCAGCGCAGCGCATGTTTGCAATAAATTAAAAACGGATATAGATCGTGGTTTCTCCCACTGCCCCAAAGAGTACTTTTTACTGGACGTGGAAACCATTTACTGTGCTTTATTAGTGGCAAATCAGGCAACCAAACAGACAACAGAGCCGTATTTATTTGCTCACGGTAACAACCCCCGGTGCACGTGTTACGGTACAATAACGTTTTACTGTTCATGAAAGTTTGATTTCGGTGTTGGGTGGGGTTTTCGTTGAAGTTTTGTTCGCAAAACGCTTGTTCCACGTCGTCACTGTAATGGTTTGGTGTGAAACACGGCGTGTTTTATGTACTGTGCATTATCCGGTGTGCCTCGTCCGGTTGTGTACACGCCAGTCGAAAGCAAAACCTGCACAGCGGAGTGCAACATTTCGATCTAAATTTCATAACTTCTAATCCCATAAACATGTCATAAAGTAAGGTTTGCTTTGGTTTTTATTTGCAGCTTCAAGTTCGTTCATCCACGCTAAGCGTGAATCTGTGATAAGTTTTGCGTTAAACCGCACGCACCACCTCCCATGACTGATCATAGACACACGCGGTTCGAGCAGCACAGAAAGGGATTCTTGTGTAGCAGCTTAACCAAGAGCCGCGATACATTGTTTATGTTTGTAATTTGTTGATCTTGTAGTCATCATTTATGGTTGCCTGGTTTGGCGCAGGAAAGGTTAATAATTAATGTGATTTTCCTTTAATGAATATGGAGCTTCATGAGAAATAAATGGAGTGATTTACATTTCATACGATTTGTTAAGGGCAATTTAGACAGAAAGGCTGAAATTTAATTCAATAATGCTAAAAAATGTATGCTATAAAATACGTGCTTTTAAAAGCAGCAATTAAATTTTGTTGATTAACAATCAAGAAATTTTTCAGTGTTTGAGGTCTGGAAGGAAAAACTTCTCACATTCTTTGAGTAAGCGACATTCTAACATTCTTTGAATAATAGAAAGATAAGATTTTAGCTAAAATAATGTGCAAGATTAAGTTTTCGGTGATTATTTCTATATTTTTGATGTTAAGAAAATTGATTTAAAGATCATAATTAAATGAAAAAGAAGATGATAATTTGATAAGTATCATTGATGTTAAATAAAACATCCAAATAACAGCCAGCAAAATCAATTCAATTTTTTTAATTTTAATTTTCTCACACATTGTAACTTTCTTCAAACTCCCGCACACTCGGGACAGCAAGGAAAAAGATAAGATTTTATGCTACCCTGTGATTTTTGGAGCATCGAGCCCTCTTTTGACCTTCGCTTGTCCAAATCGAATCACTGACATTACGAACCCTACGGGACAATGTTGCTCGTATCATACTGGCCGGGTCCAACACATTTCCTTGATCGAAGCACGGTTGGCCACAACAATCAGCTAATTGAATTTCTATTGACCGGACACAAACGCACCGAAAGAAACCGCAACCGAATCTGATCAGAGTGATGGTTTGCGCAGGGGTTCTATAATGCCAACACGAGGGCCCCGCATTGCACACGAAGATAGTGCACATTATGCTGGTACATACCCGGCTGCATGAATGTTCTATGTCCGGCTTGGCCCACAGTGGACAGGGCAGCATCTGATCCGACTCTGCGCTCTTCATCTGCCCTACACTCAAGCTACCGCCTTTGCTGCGTTTGATTCTAATGATTCTGAGGTCAAAATATTTACCACTTGACCCTTAACTCAATCAGCCTGTTGTACGTGGGTTTCAATTGTGGACTAATTCTCGGACCGCCGATCGTCGAGCAAACGGTGCGAAGATGCTGCGAACGGTATGGCCACAATTGACATACACACAGAACCCGGTGAGAGTGCGCGCGTGTGTGTCTTGACACCGACGCCTGAGTGTGTGGAGATTCCAAGTCGTTCTGGTCCCTGCCTGGTCGTTCAACGAGATTGATAATGGACCAGCAGAATCAGCCCCGTGATGATACCCCGATGGCCTCGGCCCTCCAGAGAAGACGACCCGTCTACCACTGTGTGTGTCAACACGGTCAATGTTGAGATGGTTTGGGAAGGAGCGGCACAAGGAGGGGATTAATTATATTTAATTGCACTGTGTACGGTGCGGAATAGGAATTTGAGCTAGAAGAGGTCCAACGGAAGGCATCGAACGGCTCGAGATGGGAGTGCTTGGAGGTTTTGGTTCACTGTTGGGCAACATTCGTTAGACGCGATAGACTTTAGAGGGTTGATGGAGCTCTTGGGAGGGCTGGTGGAGCAGGATGGTGCGGACCTATCAGCAACACGGTCAGGTCAGGATGTCAATCGAGTAATTGAGTAATTGTTGACTCGTGTTGTGGTCTAGTGTTATTTTATTTGCTTTTGATTTGCACTTGGATGGATGCATTGGAGATGTTGGAGGAAAGCTGTCCTAGAATTATTCTTTGAAGTGCTCTACACTAGGTTGAAATTCTTGTGGAGATGCCTTGAATTCTTTAGTATAAAACGATTTCAGTGTATCTTCGACGAACGATAACACAACATGTTTGACCTTATTTATGTATACACGTTTCATATTCTTTGTTTTAACCGATGACAGAACCATCAACTAAAGTTCCCATGGCCCGAAGCATGATTAATAACCTCCCCTAGCGAATACCGCTTTACACAACCGTGTGCCTCCCTGCAAGCCTTCCTTTCCAATCGATCGGCGGTGGTGACGGTGGCGTTGTAATGGTGGAATGTTTTCCCCCAGGAAACCCAGAAGTCCCATGGGCACATCTCGCTGGTAGCTTGTGAGGCCGGCAAATCGTTTGATCACTTGCTCTTTTTTGGTAAACGAAGGTGGGTGATTAATTATGGGCAGATTTGGAGCTACCTTTTACCGAAAAGAAAGTAGCAGTTTCGTTGATTGGGCGAAAGTGCTGTGAGTTTTGAAAGTTTTGTATGGTTAGCAAACTTACGCTTAGAAGTGTGTTTAGACGTTAACTTCTTTATGGCCTAGGATGATTATAACAGGCATCATTGGAAACGCTTCATCACGTGCCAAAAGCTGTACGACTGCTTAGGAGAGCACTGAAGTAGTTATGCAAAAACAGGATGAAGCAAACACCGCCGACCGAAATCGGATACCTTTCCATGGTGGTAGCGCGCGAGCCATCGGGACACGTACCGAACCCGACCATTTTTGCAACAAAATAGTACCAAAAACTATAGCGGAGATCCTAGAACTGATCCTCATCTAGATCCGCTCCAGTTCCGTCTTGTCTATTGTGGGACGATAATATTGAGTCTTTGTTGTTAGTTTTTGTGTGCTGCGACAAAGTACTGGGACGGAATCGGATTGACAAACGTCCAGCTGACCGGTGAGTTTCGGCATATTCTCCATAGATATTCCAGAAGTATCGTGTTACTTGAGTTACCTAACAAGTCTTCCGTTTTCTATCTCCTCCACGAGGAAGCTGACGGTGCTCTAAATGCTTGCCCTCATTTGGGTAATTGCTTATGTTTGAGTGAGTTTTCCAGTGGTTAATTTAATGGGCGGTCTCGGGACGATCGATCTATGACAGTTGGGTCTTTCTATTACCGTTATCTTACCGATCTAGGAGCTGGTAGACGCCGGCCCACCAAGTTTTTGTCACGTGCAGAGAAGGCTTGTCTAGCGGCTGAGATTGACAGTGTTCTAGGAGGGCTTTTTTTCGGAACGTTGTACCACGTCGAAGGTCATGCCACCCGGAAGAGTGTGAACGTGCCGCTTCAAGAAGCCGAAGAATGCACTGATTCTAGGAAATGGATGTTCCTAAAGTCTCGTTATTCAAGCTACATGTCCCGTAGTAGCATCTAAAAAACGAAATTACCATCTGGATGAAGAATTAATCGATTCTAACGGCAAAATCTCCCGACCGGTAACGGATGGTCTGGTAGGAAACAATCTATTTTTTCTCGCTTTTCCACCCAACTCCCATTTTTTCTGTAGCCAACTCCACACAGAACCACAGATGGTATTGCGTGGCGTGCTGCTACATTGGGCACGATCGTGTTTTAGCCGACCGGCTCTGACCCTGATTGGGGCGGTGCGTCATGTTGTGCCGACCCGAAACGATGATTTATCGCGCGCGCAGGCTTTTGCGCTAACCACTAGGCCGTGCTTTCAATTTGCTGTACACCGGAAAGGTAAATACGCCACGCCAAACTCCGCACGGCTTACGAGGCGTGAAATGGCTCGCGTGGTGTGAAATGCAATTTCGTTTCGAAAGCGGTGGTAGCCACTGGTGTGCCACCTTGCTTGCGCCCTAACACTAGAAGCCTTCTGGGCACGCGAGATGCGGCCTGTGCGCCGTGTGGCGCAGTATGATCGATCAGAGTTTTGGGATCGAGCCGATCGGTTCGGTGTCCTGGAGCGAAATTAACAATCATCGTGGAAAATGGTGACTAAG
>KB671953.1:289567-508491 GCA_000349105.1 Anopheles epiroticus | reverse complement strand
TGGAGAAGTGGATCCTAAACAGTTTTCGTGTATCGTACCCATATTACAGAGATTACTTATGTCATTGGATTCTAAAAGAAATTTGTTATAAAACGTTGAAAGCTTATCAACTAAATTATAGTTTCCTAATCCTACTGATTCTCAAAATTTAAAACAATTTCAAAGAATTTATCTTAAGCAAACAGTGCTTAATTCTTTTTGGTCCTTAAGTAGGTTTATTCTCAATCCAATCAGAGTGAATAAGATACATATTTTTGTTACGGAAGAAACAGAAAAGCCTTTAAAATTGCAATGAGCTCTGTAGGGAAACTCTAGTATAAAACATAGAAGGTATAGTATAGTATAGTAGGTCTAAAACGGTAAAGACAGCATAGCATTATAATTACTACCAAATACACCACACTCGTAATAATAGTCAAACTTCAGCTCATCATAAATTGAACTGATCAGAAAGTCAATCGAACGGGACCCCTCGCAGGCGATACGCACACTGCAGCGGTCACGCAAACATCTGCACAGATTCCCACCAATTACACGGTGACCCCGGCTAACGTATGGTTTGTTTGAAAAAATATTTACATACACAGCGAGACAGAACATGAGCCGAGGACGTAAAACACATCCTTAAAGTCCCCACCTGGAAGACATCGAAGCTGATCGTAAATGTTTAATAACAAGATGCTCCTCTTCGACGGACAATCAATTTTCCCACTGCCGCACTGTAATTACCTGCCTTCGTTAATATTTTGTTACCAAACATGGGCGGAGGTGGTCGTGACGTTACGAACGGACAGAGGGGTCGTCCCTTTTTTTGTCTAGCTTCAGGATGGGACGTAGAATTGTTTTCAAAATTGCCACTATTTGTGTGGTTTCTTATTCACCCTTTTATAAGAGGAGGGTGTTGGGGCGGGCAGGGTTGTAATTTGGTGTCGGGGATCGTGGGGCCAATTTCACTTGTCCTTATGGCGTAAAAAACGGAATTGTTAAACGAGTGTTTGATGTCCTTCAGGGGTTTGGGTGGATGAAACTGTCATGTTTTACGGGAAATATTTCTTGTGTCCTTCGAGACAGGTATTGATCGACTGCAACATTGCGTTAGCGGTTGTTACAATTAGCGTACTGTCATCACTAATGGGTTCTTATTGGACGCTCGATGCTTTGCTTACAATTATTAAAATAAAAAGGGCAGCATTAGCTGCCAGATTTGTTCTCATGGACATTGTAAGACTTTGTCGAACTTCATACTTCATTGCATCGAACAATGCTTTGCATTGCAAAAAAGGTGTATTTTGCGCTCTCCTCAAATCCACAGTCCAGACCCACCGATCGATCGAAGATAACATTAATTCCCCAAACCGTTTGTGTGCGCTCGAGCGGGCTCAAACCATCGATCGAAAATTGGATCGCCATTTGGAACGGCCGCGTGCTCACCGGGTAAACATCACTCACCGGCCGTCCCTGTTCCCAATCGCAGGTCGAGACGCGGACCGAGATACGGATCGATCGACAAATGAAATGAAAACGAAAATCAAAGTATCGTCAGCGACAACGGCACCAGCGGAAGATGAAAGCATAAACGTGGCGGCTTCTTAAAAAAAAAATAACCCGAAGCCGTTGCCACTCTGCCAGAAGTTTTGCGTGCCAGTTTGTAGCAGTTTGCCTTACACCATTCCATCGGGGGTTTCCTTTCTCCCTCCGCAGCGTGCGGGAAGCTGATATTTCGGTAGACAGAAATGTAACATCTTCTCAACATTTCACTTGCTATCGATTTCCTTTCTCCGTCGTCTCCTTTGGGGGTGATCCTCGCGCGAGGTTTGAGATCGTGATGCAGGATCCCGAGCACTCACAGCCACACAGGAGGGAAGCAACCAGTAGTGACGCGAAACTTGTTCAATTTCAAATCATTTCAAACCGTTGCTGTTTGAGTTGGGGGGTGGCGGGAGGTTAGGGAGGGAAGCTCAAGACGATTCAAGTTTGTTTTCGTTTAGCTCCCGCATTCGCGCAGACCGCACGATTAATTTCTCATTTTCATCTTTTGATCTGATATCAATTAATCTAAACTGCGAACGACTTGCGGACTGATGGCCGGGTGCTGTGTGCGTAAAAGGGCACTGTCCCAGTCGCAGTGGGTAGTGCGGTGGCTGGGAAAGCATTTTGCAGCGGGAAAATACAAGCACACCAGCGGGGAGAGTCGTTTGTTTTGTGGCCGAGGCAAAGGGCATGCTAAATGTCTTTGAGTAAAGAGAAGCTCTTCAGATGCGAAGCGACAGGTGCGGTAAATGTAAAGGGTGAAAATTACACACAAACATTTTGCACATATTATCTTATACTTGATATGAAATGCTATAGTTTCAATACAACTACACCAATGTCAGATTATTTACTAAATTTTATCATAACCGAGTGCTCCTGTTTTCTGTTTTGTTTCAAAACTGTATTCAGACTTTTGTTAATAATAATTATCCCATATATAATTTAAATTAATTTTAAAAATGTATTGAAAAGAGTTATTTACTACGAAATGTCAAGTACATAGAAAACTAAACCGAATAGGCAAAATGATCGGATGCTTTAACCAAACCATTGTTTAATTACTAATTTCACACCAATATAGCTTTTACCATTTATGTCATTTTTAAATTATTTATTATTTATTATTTAATTATTATTTGAAAAAAATTGAGAAAATACTAGAAAATAATTTTTCAATTTTTTATCCCTTTGTTATTAAAAATTAGATAAAATATTTATATTAAACTATGTAAATGTTTAAATGCTAGGAAACTATAAAAAAAAACATTTTCTAAATTATCATCCCTTTGCTATGAAACATGATTAGT
Organism: Anopheles epiroticus; assembly: GCA_000349105.1. NCBI lineage: Eukaryota > Metazoa > Arthropoda > Insecta > Diptera > Culicidae > Anopheles > Anopheles epiroticus. The sequence goes on along the minus strand of KB671953.1, from coordinate 505,651 downwards.
AAATGATAGATTCATCTAAAAACTAAAGTGCCATGAAAATTTTCAAACAGGCAGCAATTTTGTATTTCATATTGAAACCCGAACCAAGTTGTAGTCAGTACTCTTTTTCCACAATCCTCCGCTGAATCTCATCCACCCTGCAGCAACCTACCTTGAGTCGTGGCTGACCATGCTTACTCTCCAGAAAGACTGACCGATCGATAAATATTGATGTCAATCTTGATCACCATCGTTCGGGATTGTTTATGCGTACACTCACGCCCCGGGTGGGGCACCGTTCCCGGCTTCCCTTTTTCCAGCTCACCCCCTCGCCGGGTGAAAGGGTGTCGGTAAGGTAGTTAGTAGTCGGCATCAAAAACTCCCGACTAAAACCCGACTTTTAACCGCTCAAGCCTCTTTGCCACACATTCCCATCGAAAGAAGGTTTGCTGACTCAGCGAGTTCCAGCAAAGGGAGAGGGAGAGAGAGAGAGAGAAAGAAAGGGAAAAAAGAGCGTCGGAGGGGCGCGTTCGAACAGCAGATTGATTTCCGATCAGTGATCGCGATCGAAAAACGTTACAGGCCGTGACAGGCAGGGATGGGAACGCTCGGCGCACGGGCTGAAGATCGCATCTAGGAGAGCAAAACATGCCGCGCTTCCATGTCGAGCAGTACGTTAAACACTGCAAAATACACTTGACCGGCGTTTTCGAAACATAAATAAGACGCCCTCTTTTTTCTCGGCGAGTGTGCGATGATCCCGGGGGCTGGGAGGAAGTGTGCGAGGACGTTATCGCCAAGGTAAAAGGATTGTAAAAGGGTGATGTGCCGTCGGATCCTCCTGTGTGTTGGGTGGTTTTTGGAGTGTTTCATCTCACGAGCCAACCTGCTGTGGAGCTGTGTAGAAACGAGACTCGGAAATCTCTAACATGTTACACCGGTGGTGATCTAAATCATTCTGAATGTTAGAGGGAAAAGGGGGAAGAGAGAGAGCAATCGAATTTGCATGGATAGCAGTTTGTAACTGCACTTCTAGCTATTGCATTGTGTTAGCTCCCTTGCACGGTAAACTTTCACACGATACACAAACGGAGAAGCTTGTTGGATTTCTCCCTTGATTCTCATTTTAATTTGTTGACTAATTGATTTTACGAGAACTCCAATAGCCTCTTCTAATGCAATTGAAACACACATTCACATACACTCAAACAGACGAGCGTCGCCTTGCTATGTGCACCTTGTTGGGACTCCTTCCCAAATGCATTCAATCACATTCAATGAAGGTTGCCTCCATAAAGGTTCTCCGCGTGTAAAACAAACCAACAAACGATGGGTGATTTAAATTTAAAGCGCACAGGAAGCAAAATTAATCGTTCGGTTGGGCTTTTGTTCCCAGGCTGGCAAGACGAAAGAAAAAAACAAGTAGAACCCTCCCAAATCGGAACTCCTTGTCCCAGGAGCAAACTTCTAGACGATGCACCGAGGGGCGCCGAATGACTTCTTAACTGTGCTCGGTGCGCCCGGCGATCGGAAGTGTTTTTTAAATCAATTGTCCATTGTTTTCGCGAACCGATGGGCCGATCGGCAAGAAGAGATTGTTCGATTGAGTGAGGGATTGTAGTTAGAATTAAAGGGCCGAAAGGGAGCATACCATGCCACTCATCTGGATCACTTACCGGAAACGCACCGGGCGTTCTTGGGAGCCGGTATTCTGTTGGTGTTATAGCAGAATTATAGAAGAAAAAAAGATCCAAGAACTATTTCTGAACCGCAAGAACTTACGCGCCAATTTTCAAACAATAAAGACTGCTTGCATTAAGGGAAGCGTCAGATGTTTTGTGTTTCGTTGGAAGTGGGATGTAATTGGAGTTTCAGCCTCCGTGGCAAAGGTAGAAAACAATTGGCAAAGAAAAGAGATGTTGTCCAGGGAGGGTTTTGTTTGACAATAAGGTAGGTTATTTGACCAATTAATCGAGAAAACAGGCAGCTACTAGAGAATGATATATCGTATAGGAATTCAGACATTTAAATGTCCTATTATATGCTAAAAGAATGATTTTATGTACGATGAATAAGGTGTAACATGAAATAGTGAGTTTCAATTGGAGATTTTTAGAAGAACCTTTCTTACACTAGATTCTTAATCAACTCCAACAGCAAGACTAAGCCGGTAAAGCGAAATTCCCCAATTCACAGCCTTGTTGCACTGGCCGGATGTTAATCGTTGCCTTTTTCGTGATCATTTGAAAGTATCGCTCTTCCACCAACCCTCATTTCAACCATGCTTCATTGACAATTGAAGAATTAACTTATGAATGCATTCATGCGTCTCGATCTAGATTAAGTGTTCCTTGCCTTTCTACCAGCGAGAGTCATCCGAACGCGAACGAAAGAAGCATCCCTTAATCAAAACTGTGTCCACCGGCCACCGACCACTGCAACGGAAGGCGTCCGTATCGGGCAGAACCAGAATACATCACAATTAATAGCCCGCGCCCGCCAAAATGCGTCTTCCTCCGTTCGTTCCAAACTCACGCACTTCTTATGACGACGTTCCATTGACTTGCTTAAGCCGTCTGTTTGCGGTCGTTTCGTTTCGTGTAGTGCAACACGGCTCAATTATGCCGTTCATTTGCATAAGCGGCTTCCTGTGTCCCGAAAAAAAATAAGAACAGCCATACAGAAACACTTCAATCCGACACAACGACACAACATCCTGTTTGACCTTGTGATTTCCTTATTTGTGCGGCCAGACGTGTCGTGTTGTGCGAATTGGATTTGTCCTTCTGGTTTTGCCTGTCCGCCTGTCGAATCCGTCAATAGCGGTGGGACAAACAGCATGTTCGGTTCTTCAAGACGGAAGGAATTGATTGGTCGCCTCCCGTATTGAAGCGTTTCCTGTTTCGGTGTTTGGACGGTGAGAACACATTGACCACCCAGCCAAGCTCGCCCGACTTCCGTCAACACCGTGGGACGAAGATGTAAGTAGATTTGAGCGCTATCTGAAGAAGGTACAACTTGTGTGATGTACTGGACGTTCCGCCGTAGAGCTGTGGCTGTCCGACCTGCGACTTACACAAATCAGTCGCTCAATTGAATAATTTGACCTTTTCTTACTCACGCGTTGCGCGCGTAAACGAAGGGCCCCTCGTCTCCGGCAGTTCTCAGTAGTATCATCCAAAATCTTGACGCGCTTGGGCCGGCTCCGTGGGGATATATCTTTTTGTATAGCCACATTTGGATTCTCTTTAAATTAATCGCGACTGCAATTTACGCATCAACGTCCTCCGCAGATGTATGTACACGTTTGCGTGTGCACTGTAAGGTACTGTGGCAAGTGGGCATAATGCTGCTTGCGGGAGCACTGGTGAGCAGTGTTTTTAGTAGGTCAGAGCAGAGACAAGTCTGTGAGTGACTCGTGGCGTGTTGAGCTGTGCTCGGGAAGAAGTACAACATGTAATGGTTTGTTAGAGCTCGTAAAGACCCACAACACAGCAAAGGGTGACATCAATTGTATTTGTTTCTTTTTGTGTTCCCATAAAACGAAAGAATCGCAACAACTACTTCAAACTGTTGTGAATCCATCCATCCATCCACCCGAATAGGAAGATTATTGATTGGCACGTTTCTCACGTCACGTTTCTTTCGAGTGAATTGGATTTTACTTCGATTTACTTTTTAATGTTCAACAACTCTCTTTCATTCCCTCTGCTGTTCTCCCTTTTTTCGCACCGTAATCTGCGGGCGATTTTCCTCCACGCTTGCAGCACAGCAGGTCACTTACAAGTGCCACGAGTTTCCCCGTGCCAGCACCGAACGGGAGGGTGAAGGAAAGCGGACCGCTCGCGGTGACACGGTCCGGGCTGCAGGGTCGCGCAGGATTCAAGTATCACTTACCGTAAGTCACCCCGCAGTAGGACACCGCGGGAACAGGAATGGAAAGGAAAATTCGCTCACCACATTTCTTTGATATTTACGCTCGCCGAAATCGACGCATCTTGGCGCTACGGAAATTAGGATCACGCTCCAGGGGCAGTTGAAGAAGGGCGAAAAAGGTGGCGATGCAGGCTGAAGTGGCGTGAGACGCAACGAGAAAAGTGGTTCGCATTTGTACGGACCCGCACAGTTTCCCGCACCGGTAGGCGCCACTCGAGTGAAGGAATTTTGGAGGAAAATATTGTACTCTCTGCATGGGGAGTTGTTTGATGAAAGGGACAGAGAGTTTGAAAACTTAGAATGAGTACGAATGTTTATCAACAAATAAATAAAAGTATGATTGATGCGTTAAAACGGTAATATGAGCATTTATGTGTAACTATTTAATAATATTGCATTCTGAAATGTAATTAAAATCAAATGATTCTTAATTTCAAGTGTTGTAGTATTCCCAGTTAAATTGTTGCAAGCCGTTACTATTGTCATAGCCTCATTTAACTCTCTCACATTAGAAAAATCCAAAGATGCGAAAAATCCGTACATTGTTGCACTTATTTCTTTAAATCAATATTTTTTTATTTGGTTGCAACGGCCGTATTGCTTTACAAAATCTCAGTTGACGCTGTTGTCAAAACTAAATGATATTAATAATCCTAATAAGCCAGAAATACAAGACCTATGTATGACCCAGGTAGTCTTTGGTAAACCAAGAAGAATGAGACGGATTTGACTGATTTCATTTATTTAATTAAATAATAATTTGCAATAACAAAATTCTATGACTGCTAAGATGAGCAGAAAAACACAATTTGTTTGCAATGCTTTTTATAAATTTTCTGATTAATAATTGATTTATTGTATTTTAATAAAAAGTATTAAAAATTGGCAGACGCTGGTACCAATGAGTTGTACATGAAAGATTTTTTGTTACGATGACGGTGTGCTTGCAACAACTTCATATAAGACCCGATAAATACTGTTTTGCACAACGAAAGGACCATGCTCTTGAGATATTTATAGGTTGAAAAATAAATTGCCATGTCCTCACATTTAAATTACATTTCTGGTTAACGGCAGTTTAGTTATAGCTTACATGTTAAGCGAAGATGTTCAAATTTATTAAAATTTATATCTTATCAAATCAGCTTTAGCATAATGAAAACATTGTCTTCGGCGCTCTTCTCCAGCTTCCACAGCTGAAGGAAGTTCATATTTCCCTTGCTAAACGCCGTTTATTATGAGAGACGTCTTCCTTCTTTAACAGACTCACACTCATATACACTCAATCCACAGACATCACACGCCAAAATTCAAAACTTCTAACCAACTTGCAGCACGCGCCTTCCCAAAACAGGAAGCCCTCTTCCGCTCCGGCTCCACCCAGCGTTCCAGCCAGTCACACGACCATGGCATGGCCAGATTTCAGTGCCTAAGCATTAATCGGCTCATCGCACGTCATTGACCGAGCCGTGCCGGGTGATGATTCTCCAGGTCTCGCCGCCATTCGCGTAGGAGGTCGCAGTTTGCGTTTATTGCATCACCGAAAAGAAAAATGCCACGTCTGTCTATTCCACCCTTGGCGTGGCTTTATGTAGATGCGTGGTGCAGAACCGTGAAATGGAATCATCCGTTTCAATTAAGACGAGTCGGGTGGAGCTCGCGCGAGGAGGTTTTATCCCGCCCCGCGTGCATGCCCTTCTTCCAAGGCAAGGCCAGACACAAACGCACTGACTTAAGCTCATTCCCTAATTGGTTGCATCCTGAAATTTGTGGTTTTTATTGTATGTGGTTGGTTTAATTTTGATTTGAGCGTTTCGAAAAGTAAACTGTCAAGCTGTGTTACCGGTGCGCGACAGCAAATAAAAACAAAACCCAACTAATCCCCTTTATCCCGAAAAACGTACACTTTTCAATTGTCTGTTGCGCCGTAAAGTGTGCAATAAATGAGGTCCATGCTCCTTATCCCGTTCGGGAAGTGTGCAGCCTCGTCTTCTGGTCTTATACCCCGTCTTCGGAACAACTTAATATGAAAATTGTAAAGCAGATTAAGTGCTTCTGCGTGGTTTGTTTACGCCAGGCCACAAGTGACTACAAGCCTTCACCGAAGCTCGCTTCTTCTCCCCTCCTAGCGCTCGGAATTGAGCACAAAAATTGTACACCGCCGACCCTTACGCCCTTGTCAACGCCGCTGATCCCAGCGACAGCTAAATTGAATAATGACGTCCGAGTTTCGGAGTCCACTTTCTTCGTTTGTTTGCATACACAATAAATTAAGGGAAGGAACGCGTTCCAAGCGAACACGACACTATCTACGAACCATCACTCAAAACAAGCAACAGCAAAAAATTGACACGAACTGTGTTTGCAAATCGGGCAAAATCGGGTGTCCCCAAAAAACAGCTGTGGCCTCATCATCTATCGCTTGCGAAATGCACTGCCGACAGCTGCGACAAATGATCAGCGCTGGCACTGGGGACACCGGGCCCGGATAAAGTGATCTCGCCAGTGCGCTGAAAAATGATCCACCGCGGGTACGTCAAAAACAAAACGGCGATAGACATCAATCTGACACAGGGAGGCAATCGCTGGACGGGCAAGGGTAAGAGGGCGATGGGAAGGCGCTTATCATAATCTCTTTGCACACAATCGGGGCAGCCGTGGCCGTGCTGCTGGCGCAACACCGCGCACAGCACGTGCTTATCGTCGTCCCCGTTGGCCTGCCGCCGTGGGTCATAATATTTTCGCATGAAAACAATTCAATAAATTTAAATTCGTCTAATGACGCTCTAAAACATTGCCGATGGAGTTTTGCGCACATTGCGCATATCAGCGAGCGAGGATGATCATGGTTGCTATTTTTAGGTGCCCAGCACGTGGCTATGCGGGTATGTTGAGGTTATAAAACGGCAATGAAGATGTGAAGCACCTGAAGGTAGAAGTTCTGATTCCTTTCAATCAAGTTGTCTGCTGGTGGTGGGATTTATATGGTCAACCCATGCCAAGAACCAACCCAAGAAATAATTTACAAAAGAGCCGACTTTGGGTTTGGGCAATTACTGAGATGTCAATATTGATGTCATGATTAGAGTGCGGGATTTAAAAGAATAGTAGCGTACCTTTGTTCTTCGTATGGCCTGAACTCATCCCAAATTAAATTTCCTTTTTTGTGGTTGGAACGTAATTAAGTAGTTCATCAAAATAATAACTTATTTCCACATAAAGAAGGAGCGTAGAAAGCCCTCGGGGCAAGCATAATCGATCACCTCCCACCTTGCCTTGTGCTGTCATTGAAACAGAAAGATAATTGCAAAAGGACCTACATCTTGCCTGCTCCTGGAAGCTCTCGACCAAAGTCCTAAAGGAAAGAAATTAATCTTGGCCCTCCGGATGTATACCTTGTGCTTCTTGGCCGCCTTCAACCTGAAACTGTAATCATAGCAAAATGTCATAATATTTCAAATTCAGCCATGCTGTCTTACTTCACTTCGTAATGCTGGCGGCTGTTCGAGGAAGGAATGCAGCACTAAAACAGGAAGTACAGATTTGTTTTCCTTGTTCCGATTAGTTGAGGTAAAACCGACATAAAGATTCATCCGATTCCTTCCTTCGCCTTCACTGCATATGTAGTGGTTATCCTTTTTTTCCATTCTCATCCTCATTCGTCGACGAATCGAGCTAGAAAACGGACTCGATATAAAGCTACCCAAAATTAGAACAGGTTGTTGGAATCGCTAATTGTTTTTAAACCGTCTTTTCATACAGGAATCATGCAGGAACGGTGCGGAAATTGGAACACTTACTGGTATGTGTGTAAAAAAGATCTTGCGAGAGACTGATTTGCAGCTCTAAATGCGGAAAGTGTTGGGTTTAAAGGTGAAAATCAAAAGAAATGTAACTTAAACACAAAAGCTATTATTTCAAAGATAAATCATTAGAAATTAAAGCAAATGTAAATGTTTCAAACTAATTTTAAAACTAAAGATAAACAGGAAAACGTGAGTTTTTATACAAACGCAGATAAGTATAAATTATATTTATATTTTATCACGTTTTAGCGGCCAGACCATTCATGGCCAGGCCATGAATTTAAAAAGAATATTCAATTTATCAAATATTCTATTTCATCATCCACATTATAATATTACACACAAAATATGTGTGCCCTCATATGCGTTCAGAACACAATAAAAAGAACACACGAAAAACGTACCAACAATTACAGGAAATGACAAATCAGTTACTTGTTTATATTTACTGCCTTTGCACTGTATAACGCAAAACAAGTTGAGCATTGACGATGAAACAATAAAAATTCAAGCTCGCTCAGCTCATCCGGGGACAACCCAAGGTGAGAAGGAAACTGTTAATTACGTTAACGCCAAATTCCACTTATTAAGCTTCATCAACCATGACGCGTGTTTTACCACCATGTTTGTTGTTCGTACCGCAAAAAAACAAATGTTTCACCCAATAAATTTTAACACTAACACTTGGCGTGGAGGTACTTGCTGGCACAATCACAACGCATTTGAAAAAAAAACTCATTTTCAACTTCACGGCACAATCTGCATATCCGAAAACGGTACGTGCAAAACCACACCAACCTTCTTCATAGTGAGTTGGAGCAATAAATCGTTGAAATTAACACACACACACTATGCTGTACAAGGTGAGTAAGGATAGAAGGTCACACAAGAAAACAGCACAGGAAGGTCGAAAGCGGACGTCGCTTTCATTCAATATGTACCAACCAGCGTCATACTCACTGCGGTGTTGATTCAAATTTGCACTCCATTCTCCAATTTCCACTCCAGTGATGCGTATGCTGCCTGTCAAAATACTTCACACAAACACATTTGCACAGCAAAAAAAAACTCCAGTGCACGGTTGCGAATTATGACTAAAGGCTACGACGTGCGCACTACAAAACAGGCGTCAAGTTAGCACAAAACTCACGGAAACCGGATGACGAAAGGACGAAATAAAAGGACACACTTTCTTCCACCCCAAAGCATAACAGCGACGACGAAGATTCACGTGAGAGCAGGGGACTAGAGGGGGGGGGGGGGGAGTGTAGTTTTAAGGAATCGGCCTTCGTTTCTATGTGGTTCAACACGTTGAACCTGCAAACCATCGTATCCTGCAAACGAACCCTAATCCTGTGTTAAATGAGCGAGAAAATAGCGGCAACGACGTACTTCGAAATGGGGGAGACATTCTGTAGTGGGGGGACCCAATTTTCCCACGCAGTTTTAAGGCTTTCCCGACCATTTGTTTGTGTACGTCAGGCTAATGTGGGTCATTCAGGCTAACGGCAGTCGAAATGGGAAAAAAGGGGAGAACGAGAATCAATTTATCGAAAGGGTCTGTACAAGAGTTTGCCAATGCGAGTTGGACAACACAACACCGACGGCTTTTCCGCTTTTCCTTCCGATTGTTTTCTCAACAGCATTATTTTTAACAGAATTAATCAGATTGTTGAATAAATAAAGAAATAAAATACAAAAAGAGTATTTAAATATTCTCACCCATTTGCCCACTGTCGCGAGGTCACGACAACGGGCAGGCGATCGAAAGTGCAACAATCAGTTGCACTTTTTACTATATTTTCTTGTTACTTTATCTCTTCTCTCGGTGCTACCCACTGTCCACAGGATTTTCTTTTATAATTTATCTCTATTCCCTATATGCGCTAGCTATGTACAACTTTGCCCTTACAAATAAACAAGCTTACAATGTAACGATGCTCGATTTATACACAAAAAAAAACGAAATCTCCTTCTTTCGCGCGTTACCGAAAGAAGCCTTAAAGAGATTTGCTGCTAATACTTTCGCGGTTTGTTTCGCTGCCTGACACTTTTGGTAAATTGGTTTGTGTCCCCTGGGCTTCTTACCTCATTGCCTAAGCTTTCGTAAACTAAACAGAAGCATAAAAAAACATAAAACAACTGGCCCCCGATCTACTCTACCTACAATCTTCCTTCCGGTCGCTCCTTCACGGCGACATTAAGTCACAGCATGTTTTGTGGGGGTCACTTGCAGCTCTCCTAACACACGGAAACAAAACTACTAAACCGTGCTTTTTCAATTGCTTAACGAACATAACATTGCTAACGAATTGCTACTATCACTGGTCAGGCGTTTGCCACCCATTTTTTGTTTGTGTTTTGGATACTGGCGGAATTTGCGTCTAGCTTTGGCGCGACACGAGCGTGATCGGTTTGAAGATCATTGGGCCCGGGCCCGTCGGTGAGCTATGGCCGGTCGGGGAGCCCTGCGGTGGCAGCGACCCGAGCGGCGAGTGCTGCGGGTGCTGGTGCGGATGGTGCGGCGAACCGGGATGCGTACCTTCGCTGGCGGTGGGACTTAGCTGCTGCTGGTGCTGGTGCTGCTGGTGCTGCTGAAGCTGGTGGTGGGCGGCGGCGGCCGCCTGGTGGTGGGCCGCTGCAGCCGCCTGCTGGGCCGCTGCGTGCTGCTGCAGCAGATGCTGATGGTACTGCAGTCTTTGGTAGATCTCGGCCTGCTGCGCCTGCTGCTGGCTGTTGGCCATGGGGGACGGCGGATGGATCTGGGCGGCGGCTGCGGCGGCCGCTGCTCCCGCCCCCAGTAACCGATCCATGCCGAAGCCGGATCCGAGCGGGAGGGGCAGCGGAATCGTCGGCGGTTTCGGTGCCATGCTCGGTGCGTACGGTGCGTATCGGTACATCTGGGCCGCGAGCAGGGCCGTCTGCGCTTGGGCCGCATGCGACGGATACAGGAACTGTCCGAACTGGGGGTAGCCGAGCGCGGGGAACATTGGAGCGACGAGCGAACGCTTGAAGGCGGCCAGCCGGCTGCGGGAAGCGGCCGTCGAGCGGCGGCGCAGCTTGCCGGTCGAGCCACCGATAAAAACGTCCTCGGCCGACGGGTCCAGCATCCAGTAGTTGCCCTTGCCCGGGTCGTCGTAGTGCCGGGGCACCTTCACGAAGCACTTGTTGAGGCTGAGGTTGTGGCGGATCGAGTTCTGCCAGCCCTGCTTGTTGTCCCGGTAGTACGGGAAGTTGCGCATGATGTACTCGTAGATGCCGTTCAGCGTGAGCCGCTTCTCCGCGCTCTGCCGGATCGCCATCATGATGAGGGCGTTGTAGCTGTACGGTGGCTTTTCGTTTCCCTTCTTGCCGTCCCCATCCTTGGCGGGGCTGGAGGAAGGACTGCCGCTGCCGCTCGCACCGTCACCCTCCGTCTCGTCCGACTTGTCCTTGCTGCTGCAGTCCATCGGCGGGGGGGTGCCCGTGACGTCGAGATCGCTTTCCGTGTCGGTCAGATCGTGATCCTGCTCCTCCGAACCGATCGGCGACGGGCAGGACTGGTGGGTGGGCGAGGGTGTGGGCGACGGGGAGGACTTCATCGTTTCGGGCAGGATCGAGTTAATGGAGAAGCTGGACTTGAGTGGTGCCCGCGCCACGCCAAACATCGTCGTCTGACCGTTCATCATGGTGGGCTCGATCTTAACCATGCTTTCAACGACCATCAAAAAGCATTCGCCTGAACTGTGGCAGGACACACACACACACACCACACACAAAAACACACTAAATATTCTTTGCACTAGGTTTCTGCACACTTTTGTGTGTCTGTGTTTTTCGTTTGCTTGTTTTTTGCTGATCACAGAATCGTTTGCTGATCACTGATCACACTTGGCTTATAATCCAATACCGTATCTTCACATTCGCCTTCAAGTATATCCATACACACTCTCTCTATTTCTCCCAATGCCGATCACTTCACAGAATCGTTCTATAACGTGGCTAGAAGCACCATCACCGTTGGAAGAACCGAAAATCCCGCTGGACCAAACACATTTGCCTTTTGCGAGTGCGCGTTCGAGATGCGTTACACTGGCGAGCTGAAGTCGTTCTGAGGCCCAGTTTCCCCTCCCGGTCGCATTTATACTACACCCTTCGGCCAATGGGCCCCGAGCGCACCAACACCCGTGCAGCGCTGTCGCACACACACGGCCGTTCATTGAAAACGGTGCGCAGGGGGTGACTTTTCTACCAATCACCGTACGGGAACCGTAAGGGTTTTCGTTCATAAGGCGCATGGGCCGAGAGGGCTGGATTGGGAATGGTAGGACGGGGGTAGAGGGGTGGTAAAAGAGGGCGTGCTGAGTAACACACCCCTTTGTTGCGACGAGCTCTTGCAGGGATCGTCGTTCGAGGCTAGGCTGTGCAGGTAGTGCTGGGCCGTGCAGGATACAGAAGGATTCCTGGCTCGGCGGCAGGTAGTGATCCTGAAACTGTTGACATTGAAAATTTCATTTCGTCCCGTTTTGTTTTCGCTGTTAGGGAAGGTGTCTTTTGTCCTGCTCACGCTGAAGAGGAAGATACTGCAAGGCTTTCCGTCGGGTACCGGTGGACGAAGAGAGGGAATTGTTAGGGGGTGTTGTGGGAGGGCAAGAAGTCAAATTCATTCTATCAGCTAGCAGGGTAAACGGCACCAAGGATGCGTGCAGGAAAGCGAGCGAGAAAGAGAGCGTATCCTTGCGATGAAAGAATTGCTTGAGGTCCAAAGCGCGAAAGCGGAAAAGCGTTGGTGTGTACACCGTAGTGTGTGCCACAACTTTCATCCAGCAAACACAAACCAACATGGTAGTGTGCGTGACAGCAATAGACTCCGCCCTTGCCGAGCTTTCCCTTGCGTTTGGTAGTGGGGAGAGCAGCGAGCGAGCAGGCGAGCGAATGCGAGTCTGAGCGAGCTAGCGTACCCTCTGTTGGGCAAATAGTAGTCGAACCAGTTTGCAAACGCACGAGATGTACAATTTGTTTACACTACTCGCTTCACAACAAGAAGCGGTGGATGCGTAAATAAATAAATGCAATTTTATTTGCAAACTTTGTAGGGGTCGGTACACGGGGTAGGGGTTTAGGAATAGTTTGGAGGAAAGAGCGTTTGTGCGTATGCGTGTTACGCGTTTGTTTCACTCTCTTTCGCACGTGCTATCTTTCACTCTCACGCTTCTTCGTCTTCCACCCTTGCTTAGGGGTTGTTTTAATGTGACTGGTTTTTTGTTGTTGTGCTTTTTTCTTTCGTTCTCGCCGTGCAAAATGGAGCCGTCAGTTCGGGACTGCAACAAAGTGTCGGACAACGGCAAATCTAACCGCAACCAGCAATCCGCGAAGCATTGTTTGGAAAATATTGTTTTTTTTTTATCAACGCACTCGTATGCAGAAGCGTTTAAGCGTTGTGTTTTTATGTCTTTTTGTGTCTTTTTGAGTCTTTTTGTATATGAGCAAACAAAAACTGATATTGGTTAAAAGCTAGCGTAAATTGATTTAACGAGAGAAACGATTTCATCTATACCGAAAAGCTGAATATCAACAATGTAACTAGGAATTCGACTGCTTACTCCTGGTTCCAGAAATAATCCATTAGGCTTTCGCACTTTCTTTAGAGTAGTTTTGCTTTGGTTAATTTTTCATTTTAATTCGAAACATTTGAATATTTGCATTTAGCTTCCTTTCAATAGGTTAGCATTTTTCATTTACAAAATGATGCCAAAGCGATTACTGTTAACATAAAAAAGTGAAGTGTGAGCCTATTAAACGCATTCAAATAACAGTTTGAGTTTGAAAAAAAGTAATAAATTGACTATTTTGAATACGGTTATGATGTCGTAGCTTCTTAATAATGAAAAACAATCGCTTATGCTTTCATCCAGGAAAAAGGTAGTTGAATCACTGTTTAAATTTTGTTGAGTCAGGTATATTTAAGTTGATAAATTAGTACTTTTTGAAAATAATAAATCTTGGAAGCTGTTTTAACTCTTATAAGGAACTTTTTGATTGTTTTCAAAGTTGTATGAGTATTGTGTTTCAGGTTACTTGGTTATTTATGTTTTGACCCCTGTTTTTAGAAATAGTTTATAAAAATCTCTCGCGAAATAAACCAACGCCAAACTTTTATGTAGCATGATTTCTGTGACAACGATTGTCTCTACCTTCATCCCAAGAAACTCGGGCTAATCAATCGAGATTGTTTAACGAATTTTCTACAACACTTAATGAGCCTTTCATAACAACCAACACTTTTGCTGCTCAACTTTCGGTACCTTGTGGGCCCTCAAACCAAGCATTCCGTACGATTACCCTCTAACGAACATTTCAACCAACAACAAGGAGGTGTTGATAGACCATTTTAAAGTTAATTCCTTCCCATTGTTCCGCCCTGGAGGGTCTGAGCCTGGATGGCCTTGATCGAAAGTGGGCTTGCAGTATATATGCTTTGCTGTGTCAAAATGTTTTCCCCATCGGCCGTCAGCTAAACAACACGGCACAACATTCCGGCCGCTGCGCGAGGGTAGCACGATCGTTTTGGTTCGTTTTTGCAGTAGCAGCACAGAAATGTAGTCAAAGTCAAGCGTACACGAAAGTCGAAACCCGTTAATGGTCGTGGTTTAACCGTGGTTTTATGACACCCGGCAGCGATCATAGAGCAGGCGAGCGATCTCTTGTGGAACCTTTGGCGTCGATTCACGGGGATGGAAAGCTGCCTGCTGCTGGGCTGGAATTTGGTGTGCAGCCTGCACATTCAGGGGGTAAAGCATGAGAAACAAAAGAAAGTGATTGACTTTTTCTAATTGTGGTCGATTGTTTTCGTTTTAATTGATTTCTCTTTCGGGCTTATTGGGCGCAAATACGCTATGAGTAAGGGGAAGAGAAATTGCATAAAAGGAGATAAATGAAAATATGTTTTTCAATTTCGTATGTTGTTGCCAAAGCAAGGAAGTCAACATTTTCACCCCTCTTAGATTTATAATTCATGGTTAAAATTAGGTAATTTATTTATAAAAGAAACACTTTTCGATTGAGTACTGGAATAAAGTAGTAGAAAGTTTGAAGAAGAGGTGTTTGTGAGGATCTTTAAAAAGTTTATGTGCTAATTTTAGTATTTTATTTTAACTTAAAATAAATATCTTTTACTCATACTTTAAGGTCTCATTGTAGATGTTCAACCAACAATGCTTTGTTTGCCAAAGAGTGGTCAGCTGTAATGCAACATCACGATAAGGTAGACCCTGGTCCTTTCTCTAACACTTACCATTGCTACAAGGCCATTTG
This sequence comes from Anopheles epiroticus, assembly GCA_000349105.1. NCBI lineage: Eukaryota > Metazoa > Arthropoda > Insecta > Diptera > Culicidae > Anopheles > Anopheles epiroticus. The sequence goes on along the minus strand of KB671953.1, from coordinate 490,637 downwards.
TGGCCAAAAGCTGTCAACGGCTAGCAAAGGCTCGACCTCTTAAGCAAGACGTTTAAACAAACCTCCAAACTAATCACCTAAAACACATCCTTGAAACCGATTTGTGAGCAAACCAAACCGATCAAATCCTTCAAACGTGACCTTTACCGCAACAAACGACGATTCCTGCAGCGACATCCAACAACGTTAGGCCACATGTTTGTCCTTCGATTGGAATGATTCGGGTTGGAGGTTCGTCCTTGATACTTAGCCTCGATCGAGGTGTTTTCCTGCAAAATACTTTGAACTAGACAAGCTCTTTAGACCACCGGAACCTTCCGGACCGGCAGGACGAATCCTGGAACACGCTGGAAAATCAATTTGCATCGCTGTTGATCTTTTTATCGTGCTGCTACTCCTCAAACAGGATCGCTCTTCCTACCACCCACATGTGACTCCCGTAGGTCTCCACAATGGTGCGACATTATTGTCGCTCATGAACCGTGACAAGGGACCTCAAATTTAGTCGACGGCCGAAAAAGCTGCCCAAGAAAGGACCTCCGGGAGAGTGAGCGTTGCCTTTGCCAAGGCGTCCTCCTGGTTGCACACAGAAGGAACGTGTTAGTCACAGTCACAGCCGAACGGGACGGCAAAAAGGAAACCTCAGCCTAATAAGTCACACAGCGGGTTTTTTGTTGCCTAGCGACGGTTCACAGACTAGCAAACAGTTCAATTATCTTACCACCGGGAAACGTCATAAATGCATTCGATACGATTAGTTATCGATCATGGGAGTCTAGCTAGCTTAATGGTGTTGCAGGAGAAATTTAGAAACTTGTGTACTATAAATACGGATACTGCTAAAAAAACGAAAAACCAAGCAAATGCTTTGACTCTTGTTAATCCCATTTTCTTGAAACCGTGTTTTGGCCAAAGCGTTTTAGGACTCGATCGTGACAGGAGCGGCACAACATGAAAGGCCATGAGCTACCAGCAAGGGACGAGCCCGTTGAAACAAAATGAACAGATCATCGATCGGTTGGGACAAAAGGAAAAGGAAACTCATAGAGGGCCGCCCGCACCGTCTTCATCTTAAACACGCCGTTCGTTACGCTCATTATGGCGGTGCGGAGATTTCTTGACTTTATTTTAATAAAACATTTCAATTTTCGGCACAAATATTTCCTCGCCGCTTTGAACGCTTTCGGCTTTTCTTATTTTTTTCAGCGTTTTTCTGTAGGGCTTAGTCCGCACGTAAGTCAATTCGGTAAAGCGAAAACGGCGAACGAAAGCGATCAAAAAGGACGCACGAAAAAGGGACACCGTGTCTAATTAGGTTTTATGACAATATTATCACCGTGTTGCGTGTCTTTGGCCGGTACAAGCCTGCAGGACGGAACAGCAGTGTGCTGCGGGAAAAAAAAGGAATTTTCCCTTGCAAGGGGAATCGTTTTTTCTTCTCTCCTTTAGCTATGAAAAACGATCTACCCGGGAGGGCACAGAGCACGAGAAGAGTGAACACTTTTTGTGACAAATCAATTTGCGAAACCAGCCACGACGTCAGGGTGTGGTCCAGCCCGAGCCGATGGACGGAAAGAAGATGTTCCAGCGATGTGAGGAAATTTGTGACAGCAGAAGTGATGGTTCAAGATGTCTCAGCTGAAGCTAGAAAGGCAGCAATGCAGTGGATAATAGTTGGTTTCCCACTGTTTTTTTTTTTGCTTCTTTGCTGAAACCAAAGCCCGCCAGGGATGTAATGAATTGAGCAGTGGAAGACAAACCCGTCCCAGAAGGCTTCACCGCTCTGTCCTCCTGGGCAGTGACACTTTGATGCGATAATCCACAATAATGAGCATCCGGGCATGTGTGCAAGTGGGCAACGGAGTAAATGGAAATGCTTCTGCTGAGCTGTGCGTGATGACAGCGGGAGCTTCTAGGGTGGGACGTGTTAATGTTGGAGTTTAGAAAACGGGAGGAGAGAAAGTACGGTACGGTACTGGGGGAGGAATAACTTATCTGTAGGAAAGGGTGAAGGCTAATAGAAGTAATTTATTAATTGAGGTACAGGGGCTGCTGTGATGTGTGCATATTAAGATATTTAAAGTATGTTCATGCAAGGACCGAAAACAAGGGTTTTTGTTGAGAAACAAGGCTTAAGATATTAACAAATAATTGCTGCTGCTTCGTTTTATTAAACAAGCCTTAAACTTGTGCTGAAACAAAGTATTTAATATGTTAATATGTTTTAATATTTAGCAGTTAATATTTCAATGAAAAAACCAACCTATTTATTAAATTTAACTCAAAAACACTTTGTAAATTAAATTCAAACGTAACTCTTTGAGGAACATTGCAACCATAAGTTCATAAATGTATTCATAAATGAAGAATTAATTTTAAATATTGTGAGATTCAATTTTTAAGAAATATTTGAAAATAGCACTTACGTGTTTTTTTGTGACATTTACCTTCTTTTTATTTTGGGTAGTCAAATATCTAAAATTCAAATACTGGATGCTCTATTCAAGGGTAAAATTTTAAAGCTAAAAGAACACTTCCTGTTCTTGGAACATTTTAAGCTGTTTTGCACATCCGTTACTCAACTTCCAGTTCCGTATTGCATTCAAGGTAATACGAAATGAAATATAAAGGGTACACAGGGTTTTGGATGTTGTACCTTTGCAAAATTTCAAATTTTGCATTTTAGGTACATTTTTGAAAATGACTTTTCGTTACATTCGTAAGTTCAGATTTCAATTTTGACAGGTATTGAAATTGTTTCAGTTCGTAGGAAAGCAACGCATTAAGCAAATTCACAGTTTAGTATTGACAAACTTTTAAGAATTAAACATTTAAACCAAGAAAGTTGTTTGTTGACGTTCCACGGACGGTTGGTTATCCTGCCCATACTTACCCTTCCGCAGTGTCCAAACATGATGATCGTGGTCACGCTGCTGCCCTACCCGCCACCTTCTTGTGGGCCTACCCGTGAGCCAATTCTTAGGTATATTGAACCCATTCCTGTTTGTATGTTCAATTGAGAGAAAATTGACTTTTCGAGAATGTCATCCCACGAATTATCGCTACCTCGAAGACCCATCATACCCATTAAATTATCTTCATGGCCTTGAAATTGACTCGATTAGATCGCTACCCCTTGTTGGATCCTTCCTTTCCAGCCAAACACCCACAACCCAAGAGAGCAGCGATAGGCGGAGAATGGCAAATGGAGTGTCATTAGGGAAAGAGCACGAGCAGGACCGTAAGGATCGGGCACGGGTAGTGGATCCAACGCACCAACAGTTGGCTTGTACCATTCCGGGGTGATCTTGATTGAAAGATTCACCAGCATCGTCAACCGCAACCACAAATTTCGGCCATTCTGAACAAATATTTGAATTTCATTAACGGTTAGGAATGGCGAGGACGTGCTGGCAAAGGATTCAACGTCACTGGTCAGCGATGGGCGGTCGATGTGTTGTGTACGCAGCGAGTCATAAGCTCGGATCGATGCATTACGGTAGCGAGTGCATCTTGCTTTTTGCCCTAATGGCACTGCGAATAAGACGGGTTTATTGCTTCTGTCAATTGTCACTGCCCGGGCAGGGGGAGTGCACTGGAAAATGAGGTTTGGCTTGGAGGTTGGCAGGAAAAGTTGACTTTTGCATTGTTCTGTTTTATTGGGGACATGTTTATTGCACGGAAAGTTTGGTGATCATACGCCTGATCGTGGATGCTCTGGTGAACGGGTACTAGAACTTAAACGACAGCTCCGGTTCTAGAGGTAGTAAAGCATTTATAAAGTGTTTAGATGTATAAGAAAATGTAAAATTACTTATGATTCATACCAATGTAACAAAATTTTTAGAAAAATAATGTGAACCCAAAACACAAAAAATAAAACAAACAAGACATAACAAATATCCTATGGATGATCATGCTGTTTCATATCTCAATCATGATAATTGTTTTTTAATCCTTATCTCTCTCATCTTCAATATGTTCTATCATCGTTCTATTCAATTATTTTTACCACACAAGCTCACCACAACAAAACATTCTTCTCCAGAAGCTATATACCAAAACAGACCAGCGTTCAGCTGTCGATTGGTTGTTTGTTTTTGGGCTGCGTGTCCAGATGCCTAACAAAAACCAACGAACACAGTTTTCAATAAAGATGTTTATTATTCCCCACGGTACATGCGGCGGGAGGTTCGTCCTGTCCGAAGGATTCCGCACGTGCTTCATTAATCTCGTTGCAGGATTGCCAGGATCCCGGGGGCAAGGATCCAGCAAGAAGCCCAAAAAAGTTGGATCCTGGGAGTTTGATAAATTACAGCACGATGACACTGCACCCCAATGACTAGCGAATATTTGTGCTGGAACCGTTGAAAGACATCTTCATCGTACTCGGGAGGATCTAACCTTAAGGGCAGGTGATGTTTGTTTGTTTGCCATACGCGTAGCATATATTGCCGTACCATATATTTCCCTCCAACGCTAGGTCGGGATCGGGGAAACCATCTGGAGTTTTACCGATCTGTTGATCCGTTCGACTTAAAATCCGTCAAACCGATCGTTAATACCGGCCTGTAGACCCCCCCATGCGCCATGTACCTATGATAAAATCATAATCTGCCTCAATAAATCACGCACCAAGCTCTTCCAAGGCTTGCGAAATTCCACACAGTACACATTCCATAAATTGATCCGTTTGATCCGGTTCGATACGCCGAATTTGTCCCCGTAGCGAGCGCTGCTTGTTGGAGCCGGGGCCAATGTTGAGGTTTCCATGGACCATAAAATGGAATTAAGCGAAAGGGCCCGAATGCCCGCTACCCAATAGCGGTAGCGAAAGGGACATTCGCCGGTATGTATGTAATGCCTTATAATTTAGCGTTAAATACGGAAAATATTTTGTGGAAATTCCGCCCTCCGACCAAGGAGCAGCCCTGTCCCGGTTGGGCCCTCCATTGTGGGTCGCGGCAACTCCTTTCGCGCTAGCGTTCCCTCTGTACCTTTGAGTGCAATTGTGCGTCTTTGGCCGTGCAGAAGAAAGAAAAACAAAGGAAGCAATAAAAATTTGTTTTCACTACTCCTAATCCTTTCTACACCTCCTACCGAACAGGAGGCCTTTCGCCAAACGTGAACAACCTGAGTCTGGGATAGAAGAGCGGCCCAGCACTTCGTGGGCAAGGACGGGGTACCAGTGAGTGTGGGAAAGCAGAAAGGAGAGAGTGGGTGCAATAAAAATGGCTATTTCTTCAACCTACGTTAGCTCCGTTCGTCAATTAGACGCACACAAGCCTACATTCTGCTTAACCCTTTAGCGCTCGGTTATCCTCGGACCGCACAGACAAAGAGGGATGGCGAGAAAAGGTTCCCTGGACGACTAGGAGGGCCAATACACACATGTTTATGACGATCAGCGGGCCAGGATCAGTGTTTGTGACGTTATTTTTACCGCAAAAGGATTATTGGGTACACTGATGTACAGGCGAGCCTGCTGAAACTTTGGAAGAAGCTTCATCCAGGAAGGTGCCCCACCGAATGTGTATCGAAAAGGGTTAAATTCGGTTACAATCCAACGTTTTTAATACTTTTATTGCACCTTCAATTGAGTGGACGAGCGTATAATACTTGCCTGGAAGCGAGTGGGACTGCCTGTGGGACTCCGGAATCACCCACTTTTATGATGCACGTAGGGACACTCTTCGCTTAGGTGAGCTTATGTGTGTGCTTGACTAAGCTGCTGTTGCTGGAGTTCGGGGTCCCAGTACCCGTTGACTGGATGAAACAGGCTTGCAGAGGGTTGATATATTCTGATCGTCATATCTGAATATCATTAAAAGACGTCACAGTCCCGTTACTTTTATTCTTAAAACTTCAAATAAAATTGCACCTTTCTTTTTACTGTTGGAAGTTAGACACAGAACAACTGCTACCGTGAAAAAGTGAAAAGAAAACAATGCACACGCTGCCAAAAAATATGAACAACGATCAAGAGGACTTGGGCCGTTGCTTTATGGCCTGTTTTGAAAACAAAATAGCCCAAAAGACCCAATGGCAGTTTCTTCGCCGCTAACGGTGTTTAAGCTTCGTTGCATTTCTAGTTCAAATGGCGTCGTTCTTGATTGCATCGTTCCCGTTGCGTTCCGTTAGAGGTTGTAAAACATTTTATGCGTTCTGCCCAGTTCTTATTGCTCCGCAACTATTACTCTACATTTGCCTGAACCTTTCACCCCCGGTTGTTGCTGGAGGTGAAGTGAAAGTGAATGAGAAAGCAAGGGTTAATTGTAAAGTAGTGCAACTGGGAACACACAACAAAGGCGACACCGTAGCAGAAACCGTTAGAGTTCGTTTACGTTTTAGGTGTCGTTTTTATGGAACGTCTACGATCGTTGGGTTCCTTGGTTCTGCAGTTTTTCTTTAACATTCATTACCCCACTCAGCTCTTCAGCAAGTGCAATCGACTGTTTGAAAACGTTTGTGTGTGTCATAGAAAATATCATCATGCACTAGATAAACATCGGAACGTACATAAACTGGAACAGGATCGAAGGGAGAGTATTGTTTGGGAGAATAATTAAGGCAGTTGTTTTCTTTACTTCATTGCGCTTTGTTCAATAACTGTGGGTTCATGGAAATGAACATAATGAAAACGAGAGTCTTGTTTTTCTAGAAGGTTGCAAGGTTTTTAACGCATAGATGGCCGTTTTATGATGAATGCATGTTTAAAAAAGTAAACTAAAATGTTAATCAAACGAAAACGCATTAAAAATATTACAAATTACCTTTTGGTAAACAAGAATAGGACGATATCTTCGAGCGTCTCTTAACAGGGCCTTGTGTAACTTATTATTTATTTACTCTTAGTATGCCTTAATTAAATAATTTGTTTACTTGGTAGTATATGATCGCTTTGTATTACTGTCGTTTCTTTTAGGCAGCAAGCCATCCCTCTGAAGTATAATTTCACTCTACAACGCCAGTTTCTGAACGTCATTTTTAAATTTTGCTAATTTAATGCGAATAATATCGCCCTAGTAACACATCTAATCTATCCGTCCCTAAGGACGATGAAATCAGGTATCGATCTAATAAAAAGTCGATCATTTATTGTTTTGCTCACACTTTTACACCTGACATAAGATACAGAACACATGGACCTTCCTTGTATCAATGAAACAATCATTTCGTATGCTTCACACATATCCCTTTTGGACGCTCTTTCTCCGCACACTTCTTTCCCTTGGAGCTGGCACTCGCGTCAGATGCTGTTTATTACTTTCCGCAGCTTCCTTCTTACGCTTGCCAGGATCGTTGTGTAAGGTGCTCGCTATGGTTTACGGTGAAGTAGATTCACGTGTGCTTCTTTGCGTCCTTTTACTTTTTTGCTTCTTCTGTTGCTTTCAAACCAGAGGATCAATCTTAAAAAAGAGATGACCCGAAACGCATCAAACGCAAGCGTTCCGCGTTGGACAATACAACAGAAACAACAGGGCGAAGGGAAAAGGACATCGGTCGCTCGAGGCCAAAAAGTCGATCAAGATGAAACGGACCGAACCGAACCATAATACAGCAATTTATGAGTCTTGATTGAGATGTTTTCGTTTTTATGATCATTTGATGTTTCCTTTTGATATTCAACTCTCTTTCCTCACATTTCATATGGGAACAGGACTCACGGTTAAAAGGTAGTTCAAGTTGCTGGCGTGATACTCTCGATCGTGTTGGCGGATCTGTGATCCTGTGAGCACTCAATAAAAACTATTTGGGGAAAAACGGTCGTTCAAAGCTGTCATTGTTGTGATTTGTCAGTGTTGGCAGCGGTGTGAAGCGAATGAAGTGTTTTACAAGCTGTTCGTGTGAACATTTTGACCATGCTGGAGGCGGAGAGGTGAGAAAAAAGAGGTTGAATGTTGAGGTGGAACGTGAGCAGGAGAAATGTTTGCGTTCATGAACAGATGGACATCGCGTTCTATGGATAAGGTTTGATACAGCAGAGTTATCACGGCAGGATCGATTGTAGCTGGAGTAAAGATCATATTGGAGTGTGCTGTATCAAAATGTGTTAAGCTTGTTGAGGCCATTCGCTTCTCTTAGATGCATTCTGACACATTCTCATAACGTGCAAAGAGTCGTCTTAAAGTACTTCCTGTTGACAACTCTAGTCAAGCATTTAATTTCCCTGTACATACATAAAAAAACAGCATTATCTCGTCCTTTCTTCCGCATACCAAAGTACTCAGATCATAATTTTACCACGCCTGAAAAACCTGCGTTGAATAACAAATCTCTTAGCTTTTGCCTACGTACAGCCATCCAGTGAACAAGTGTAAAAACACCGCCAATACAAACATTCCTTACAAGAACATAAAAAAAACGAAATCAATTCCAGTAGTTCCACACCGTCGGCTCTCCAAACGCATGGTCGGCTTATCTTCAAACACTAACACTGGTGGCACGGAACAGATATGTCGCTGCGGACATCAAAATTCTCAGGAAAAGCGTCCGTGGCAATGTTGATTTTTGATTCGAGTTATTGTTTCCCTTCCACAACACCATGGCTCTTGGGCGGCATCGTCGTCCTTTTTTCTTGATGTCCTTTTTTCTCCCGCTCCATGAAGAAGAATGTAAAAAAACGATACAGTCCCCGACACCGACTACGACTATTGTGATGAGTACCCGTCGTTATGTTGTGATAATAGAGCTATCGTCACATCAACCCCAAGTAGACACACACGCACACACGCGGGTCGGCCGGGGTCTCTCTTTCTGGGACAAAATAAATAAATAAAAGCCTTCCGGGATGCTGCGACTACCAGGATACGCGCTCGGTGCAAAGCTTTGGCTAGAGCTAGACGGCAGGGATCGGAATCGGGAGAGGACACATTAAAAGCCATCCAAGCCGCCACGGAGCATTCGGTAAAAGAACAGAGCAAGTAAAGTATGGTCAGAAAATGTAGGACGATACTTGTTTCAGATTGTGTCGCTCCATCCCAACACAGGGCGAAGATCCCGCTGGGTTGGAAAAATCATTACTCACGTCATGCCACGGGGACTCTTTCGTGCTGTCCAGAGAACGAATGCCGTCCAGAGTTGTCACTCGCAGCTCCGGTTTCCCGAAGCTTTTTCTTCGCCTGTCATCGATCGATAGGATCGCCGAAGGGATCGGGATCGGGGAACCGTTTTTGGGCCAAAAACAAATTGCCGACCGGTAATGGAACATGTAGAATGGACTGCACAACAAAAGTGAAAAACAAAAACGCACAGACAAAACAAATGGAATGTGCAACCGAAGGCGTTACCCGGGTCCCGCCGGTGCGGCACCGTTTGATCCCTTTTCGCCCGGTCGCCCCCTGTCATGTGATCAGGGGATTTTGTGTTTGTCTTTTTGGTTGGAAATTTTTGTCGTTTTAAAGTGATTGCTATTTTGGAGGGAAGTTAATTTTTTGCGCTTCATCGCGCGGCCCGGTCCCAGGCGGCCAACTAGCCAACGCCGTCCGGTATCAATTACTGCACACTAGCTGCTACCAAGAGCTAGACGTCCCGCTGATGGTAATGATGGTGGTTACATTGTTTTGCCCTTCTGCAGCGGCCGACTACGCCAAGATCGGTGAAGCCGGTACAACATCAAAGGCTCTGGCAGTGGACAACACAACATCTTCATCGTCAGTTTTGTCAACGCCGTGTGTGCTTTACCACCGCGGACCAAGCAATCCTTTGCCAACGCGGCTCTAATGTCCTGTGTGTTTCTGGAGAAAAAAATTCCAAAGGCACACTTCCCACTTCCCACAAACACTTCCCGGAGGGACTCGATGTATGGTACCGCTCTGGTGGAAATCGAAGAGCCAGAGGTGGCCCTAGGTTTCGAGTTCACGCTTGCACTTGAACACTTGAGCACGTACACGATGCAAGGACGCCGGGATTCGCTTTGCCAGAGAGGTGGATTCCTCCGGGACAGTGTTTTTCTCTTTTAGCCGGGGGGAGTGAAAGTGTCGTTTTTTTTGTTTTAAGATTTCCCTCCGGATGTCTGAAGCGCAAGGAAATGTAAAACCAGTGGCTGGCGTTGTTGGTGGTAAATGGAAAACAGTATGGCTAATAACGTTGCGCTGGAAACAATGAGGTTATTCGAGGAATTTCTTTGTATGTATGATCATTTGTCAAATTAACGTTCTTGAAACATTGTAAGATTTTGAGAGGAAATGTCTTGAAAAAGGAAAACACAGGGACTTAAAAAGACTGTTTAAAAGTCTTATGTCCTTGCAACTATATTCATTCAGGGGAAGAAGTGGGGTTTTAACGGACTTTTTTATGGTATTTATTAAGTCAAAGAATCAGTAACTGGATGGATATAGAAAGTTACAGGATTACATCTCAGTTCTGATAATAAATTTGGAGACATTAATTTTAAGAATTAAAATATCAACCTCCCAACATTCCTTTGGTTTGGTTTGCTTTGGCTAGGCTCCATGTAACGAATATTGGTCAAATGCTAGAGTTTTTTTAAACCTCTTTTACCCAAGAGAAAGTGTTCAATCTTCTGCACTACTGCCTTATGAAAAGAAATGACGTATCCTCGGCTTTGGAACCGTAGAAGTAAGGCAATCTAAGGATAAAATCTCGTTTGTGGCTGCTATTCTCCTTAACGATGTAGATGTCTCAGAGCAGTGCCCCTGAAACCATCTCGACGTTCCTACTCGTTCCTATCAAACTATTCTACTAGGCCTTTAATGCAGCATTCCAAATGTTCTGTCTCGTGTAACTCTTCTTCCGTGAGTCTTACAAAACATGTAAGATATTCGAGTCTATTCTATTCTCTTCCTTAAAAAACAGTTCAACATCTTTTCGTAAAAAAATCATGATTAAACAAAAAACCATCCACGAAACTTCCAATGAAACAATCAAACGTTTCCTTTGTTGAGGTTCGCAAGCCCATGTCACACTAAGTTCACGTCAGTTGTAATGAGGTTACAGCACATTGTCCTCCAACACTATCGATTGCAGGACAACGATACTGCAGGACAGTGATACCTCCATGCAAACGTGTGCATCAATAATTATGCATAATCCTACCCCGCAGTAATATTATATTTTGCATCTTTGCCACGGTTCACATGGTCCGCACAATCGAAAACGATCTTTAAAATCTTTCCTTTTTCAAAAAAAGCCGACCGGACAATAATCTAAACAGCAAAGCAAATGTGGATCGTGAGCTAGAAAACAGTGCCCTTTCGTCACACCAAGCTAAGCTCGAGAAAGAAAAAAAACGCATGAAAAGCAGCGACCGCCCGGGAGGGTGCATCCGATCGGTTGCACTTTTTGCTTTATCCAGATCCTTCCGCCGCTTTTAGCCCGACCAGCGACATGCATATCGATTACACCGGCCGGAGGTTCGATTGTGCGTTCGTGCGTAATCTTCCAATCGGGACAATGTGTGAGCTAATGCCCAATATCTGGATCTGCTTTGGCGAGGATCGTTCAGCGAGGGCGGCAGCACAAAAGCAGGCTTCATTCCGGACGATTTAAGCATACGGAACTAATCCGTTGGCGTTGAGCGTTCGGGAAGAAAGGAAAAAAGGTACCGACTGTCTTTACGGTAATGCGGCTTGTTTTTTTTTTCTCTCCTCGGAATGTGCTCATATGCAAACGTTTTATTATGTAAAAACATGCCCAGCAAATGAGCAAAACAACACTATGGGCACTTTAGATGCTGGTGCTGCAAGAATGAAGGTGTGGATTACATTTTGGATAAGCACTGAGTTTCACTTCCAGGTTAATGTCGTCCTTTCCTACCTTAAAGCAGCTGCCCATTTTTTCTATTTCTTTTCAATTTTTCTGAGGAAAATCTTTCCTCTAGTTCGAACCCATGATGGCTCAATAATCTTCACCACAAGGCGCTCGCACTATTCGGTTGGGTCGTTGGCAATGACAGCCTGGCCATTTGTAGCACACTGCACGCATAAAGTGTAACATAATCGAGAGCCACGGGGAGCAGCACGTAAAAGCCACAAGTCCACAAGGGGGAGTCTCTTATGGCTAGCAGATTCCTATATTTCGCTCGAGGCTAATGGTCGTTCCAGAAAATTGAAAACGTTCCAAGGCAACCAAAAGGCAATCTAAACGTTCCACCAGCCCTTGAATTTGTCTTGGTTTGTCGGTCTACGGGCAGCGATGGTTTGCACTGGTGTCCTTTGAAGCAGACGACCTTGTCATTGTTGGCCTGTCTTTCTTGCATATCCTTTCAAACCAAGTGTGATAATGTGTTTACAATGTCTCAGCACTCGGTCAGTGTCAATGGAATGGTACAATCGCGCAAGGCCAAACCAATCATTTCAGGGAAAGGCCACAACATTTAACCCTCAGAAAAACAAAAGCGCGCACGATCTCGTTGCGGGGAAAATGAATAAAACAAAAAACAACAAACTTACTAACACTTTTCCCAGCGTATAAAACTCAAAACGAACCATCAATTATCGCCCTCGCCGAGGTGTTAATCCTTAAGCGCCCGCAGCGAGAGCGACGATCGTATCCGCGGGTTGTCCTGGATGAAGAATGCGTTCGGTCACTCCCCCAACAAACAGTGTCCCCGATGGTTGTATCCTTTTCGGGCAACGGAACAAAACACTCCCATACGTAACAAGTAAACGATCGGCAACTGTTACCGAGTGAGCGAGGCGTTGTCGTTGTTTATATAATTATGATTCTCACGTTTTCCCAACAATTAAAACACCCCGAAAAAAAAAACGAGTCGTGGCGACAAGTAACAAACGCACAACAAGTACGGAAATCACATCAGGAAAAAGGACCACAGCACAGCATACAAAACGCCCGCTTGAACAACATTAATAACACCTACTTTCACCCAGCTCGTGACAACTCGCAGCGAGCGTTGTGCAGCCCAGCAGGACATCGTTAGGACAGTGAGAGAACGGGGTTCTATCCGAGCCGACGGGGATTTGTTCGCGGTACGTTCCGTCACCGGTGTTGCGCTGCGTGAGATCTCCGCACGGGTGAAGTTGTGTTTTAATGAACGTGTTGCTGGTTGAATAGAATGTTCGATCGAATGGAATGGGTGCTGTTCCAACAGCATGTAATTCTTTTTCCTGTAAAGGATGCTGATTGCTGAGGGGAATAAAAACGGTAAGAAACAGTACAGGAGATGACAGATTCCCATTGTGACAACGGGTGTACCGGTGACTGTTACCGTGTTGATGTTGCTCACAAAGGTAACTAAGGTGCTGTTCAAAAATCACCTGCTGCAGGATAAATGAAGGAAAATAAATCGTTTAGGCAGACAAAACATTGCACCTGAAGGGGTTTGACAACTTGAGGTCTTGTTTTCGGATGGATTAATAGTAGCTAGGTACAACTTGTAGTTGGATGTCTGGATTATGGAACGAGAAATTCCAAACAAACCCTTTCTTTATATAGAATTCACCACTTTAATTCATCTCGATCATTTTATGCATAACCTAGAAAGATGGGATAATTAGAATAACCTACAAATTTGATTTAGAAAAAGTCAGCGATTGTGCTTTAGAATGGCATTGAAATGTCTATTAAACATGAAGAGTTCACTCCCCACGTTAAACGAACGATGGCTGCTATACGAGAAGAAAAGGGAATGATAAGGACTACAGAATTTATGTACCACAGGATCTTTAGAATTATCTAGCTTTATTTAAGACAAGATCCCGTAGAAAGGTTAGGTAATAAGGGTGTTCTTACCGTCTTTGAAAGACGTTTAGTAACAAAAATCATAAAACATCAGGTGTGGTAAGATCTGACAGACGATTTTCAGAAAGTCCTAATGAAAATAAAATTCATATTATAGCCTAACTGCATTCGAAATTTAAGCAAAACTTTCAATGAGATAAGATGAATCCTCAAAATCTACCAAGAATTTTATAGGTTAAACATATTTATCTTATTTGCTGGTTCAGTTTTATAAAAAAACATACGATTGAGACTATCATAGACATTTATTAATATGATTATCTATTCATTTAACCCATATTGTCTTTCCTCCTAAGCGGAATGTATAATACATCTCAAAATATACTCTTAAACTTCGTCCTTTTAATCATGTATCCATTACCTATAACTCAAAATTCTAATTTAAAACGGAACATATGAACTAAACACCTATATGCTTTGTTATATAAGTAAATAAAAGGCATTTGGTTCCTAATAATATTTTTTTTCTCTGGATATAAAGCCTAACGCATGTTTTCTCGAAGAAAAAATCTGCGAAAGAATTTACGATATTCATGTCCAAATTCTTGGTCACTATGATCGAAATCCTGTCTTCTCTAGGGTCATTTATTTTGCTTTTCTTCTGCTTTTTATACAAGCAAACTACATTCTTTTAGCTTCAAATCGATAACAATTGGAAAGGATCATATTGCAGCTTACCTGCGCGCTACAAACAATCAACTGTGTCAGCCGATTCAGCACCTTCCAAAGCTTACACTGTGCGTTCTGTGTTGTTCGTTAATTATGACCACTGTTTGCCATACTCTGCCCACCATAATTGCCTGCAACAAGAGCAGCAGCAGCACCACCACCAAAGCGCAAAACCAATCCAATCCACTACCGTCGACGAAAGCGATATTGGACTGCTGCATTCCTGTCGAACACGCCGGGATCAGGATCACTCCAGATCCTGCCTGTCTACCTTTCCACCAGCACGGACAAGAAAGCAACCCTTGTCCGCACAACAAACCTCCACCGAGTGCTACAATATTTTGACCAATTTACCTTTGAAGGGTGTACATTTCAGAGCCAATTATCGGGATTAATAATCCGCTTTTTGTGTCCGCCGGCCCGGTTCGGTCACTGTCGCCTGGGTGGCTTTATCCCGGGGCGGCAGTCCTCCGATGCACTTTTGTCACGACTGTCCCCCACCCGCCCCTTAACACTCGCCGATGTGATCCCGCTTAAGAGATTATTTGTTTTTCTAAAGGCAAATCCGGTGCCGATGCACGGACGGTGAAACGATATACCCGGTAGAAACAAAGGGACACGGCCGAAAGCAGAGCACAAAAAAAAGGACAGCTCGGGAACAACGGACGAACAAAGCGATCTTCTTGTGACATTTATTTTTTGGGGAGGGGGGTTAGCCACCACCCGTCGCTTCCAGGGGCCACTGTGAACCCGAGATTAAGTGTCGAAAATCCTGCCCAGATCCTTGCTTTCCCGATCCCGCGTGTGTACGATCACTTGCAAGCTTTGGAGGCTTACGGGTCCCCGGGTCCCGTTCGGCGAGTCCAGTTGGCCCCGTTTTGACCCGTTTCGAGACTGCAGGCTTACAGCGCTGCTTAAGTTAATCCCTCCGTAATGTGTTTAATTAAATCTCAATTATCAGCCAGGTCGGTAAGCAAATTTGCGGGAACAAGATTTGTGTTTTGCGGCGGCACTGTTCTTGTTGGACCCGGGGGACTTGACCGCTCAGAACAGGACACACTCTCGAGCAGAGCGGTAATCCAGTTTCCGTTGATGGGATGATTTACAACCTTTTAATCACATAAAAAGATCAACCAGGGGATGGAGAGTGCGGTGGAGGTCACAATTGGCAAACGCTTTCAAAAAGGCTGTTTGGATCCGATTAACATTAGGGCAGTGGTAGCGTGTGTGTCGTGAGGTGAAACTTTGTGCCAAGGATGTCATTACTTGTGTCGAGGAAGATAAGCAGACAGTTGAGAGAACTCTTTACGTTTATAGAAATGAGGATAACTCTTCACTAACCTGTGATAGATAAGATCCAATTTACATGAAACAATTCTATGGACACAGCAGCTCAACAACTTAGTGGTATGTGTGTCAATCCACAAATCATTCCCTCATTTTCAATTCTTCAGAACGCCATGGCATAACTTACATCACACAGCATCAACGTGACCAGCCGCACGAATGAATCAATTTCCTACACAGTGACTGGCTGCGCCGTAAACACAGCAGCGGCAAAGTCACAATATTTAACCTCAACTAGTGCGCGAGGTTCCGCTAATTGACGGTAATTGAAATAATGGAATAAATTTGATTGCTCATCGCAAGCGCAGTATCATCCACCCGGGGTCTAGCGGACGAAGGGTGACAACGGGTGACCGAGTAGATGCTGCCCAGTTAGCAGCGGTCGGGTGCTGGGACGAAGATGTTTTGCGCGATTCGCTTCAGCAAGCGATGCCGCTTCTTGGAACTGTTGAGAAAGTACGCTGTGTGACTGTTTCACGTCCGGTTGATTGAATTCTTCCGAGAAGGTGGTGTGTTTCCTACTGGAACTAACGAGTGCGGCTCGTGTTCTTGCTGGATCGCAACCCCTTAGCGCATCGAAAAGTTTGTTTTGGGTTTAACAAGCTCGGTGAGTTGTTTGTGTCCACTCTTCCAGCGAGCTCTCTGACGAAAGAACAACAAGAGGGGCTGTTGCCGAATCGGCTGTGACGACCAACTCTAATCCCTTTCCTTGTTGGACATCGTCATAAAATATTACTCGATTAGGGTTTACGACAGAGGTAGTTTGTGAAAATAAAAGAAAACCAATCTAACAATTTAATTAAAGGAAAAGCTGAATATTTTAGACTGCTAAGCGAAAGAACACTCGAGAAAGTAAAAATTTTATGAAGATCCAAACCATGTAAGATAGGTTTTTCTCAGAGGGGTTATGAAACGACATCTGAGTGAGAGTTTCTTCAACAAAACTTAAATAATCCATATCTTCAACCTATCGAGACACCGACAATATTTCTATAAATTTCCTCAAATCATATTTTGATAATTAGTATCGTTACATCAAATCAATCATGTAATATCCGTTTGATCTCTTCATCCATAATCACTCTTTTACACCAAGAACTCCAGCCAACAGCGCTCTCCCCCAACGTCACCTTCGTGTCCTTCTGTTCCTCGTACAACAGCACCAGCAAAAAAGGGCCACAGCTCAAGTGTGGCGTCACGTGCACGTGTCCTGATTTGTATTCATCGCCTGTTTGACACCGCTCGATCGCTTATTGCGGAACACAGACTCATTCCGGCTTGGTGCGGCGGTGGTGCGGCGGTGGCCCACTCGAGCTGGTGGCCCACTTCCTGCAAAACTTCCCACCCTTTTGTTTTACTTGTTATGTTTTTTTTTGTCGTTGGCTTCCCTCACTTGCGTGTGTCTCCTCTCACTCTCCCGTTTGCCTTTCCAGATCGTTGCTGGTGGTCCCTCTGCGATGTGCGTGGTACCATGATTCGAGACGTGTTTTTCGTGCACGCACGGCCCATCCACTTGTCCACCCATCATTTCGTGCCGTTTTTCGCCTGCTTCCGGTCTGTCCGCTTTTGTTCTGTGCTGTGTTTTATCCCTCTGTCCCCTCTGTATGAGAGATGATGAGCAGAAATATTTATGTTGCAATATTGTTTCTGCGCATTTGAAGGATGCGTGTGCGGCTCGTGCCACGGCTGCGGGTGGCCTTGATGATGGTGGCTAGGGAAGCGTACGGATTCAAAAGGGGTTAGCAAACATCCGGGATGGCACGACAAAAAACTACTCCCCGTCAGTCACGATGGGCTGATGATGCTGGCCTAATGATAACAAACGCTTGGACCGCTTCTCGTGTTCAACGCACGTGCTTATCGCGTTGTTTAACCAACAAGCACCGTTCGTGTTTTCACGCTGTATTTCGTAGCCACAGGAGCACGCAGGCCGATTGATTGATCGTGACACACTCGGTGGAAAACATTTGCCTATGCTTTGCAGTCTACGGTTTAGTCGCAGGAAAGATGTCTTCATTGAAATGACACACTTAAGTACGCCGTTTATCTATTTAACGGGTGCTCGATCGATAAGGGTTTTTTTGCTGTAAGGTTGTCGGAGGCGTGCCTTTCACAGGTTTTCTTAAATTATGTTTTATACGTTTATTGTACAAATTATTTACTGTACTGAGCAATGAAATAAACAAACAACGAAAATATTCAATTTTTTTTAATTCACATATTCTGTTGTGAAGTTACAGTTTTGTTTTATCTCTCTTATTTTATTCGTTTTACGTGTTCTTTTCTTCAGTTTTTCTTTTTTCTTAATTTGTTCAATTTTTTTTTAATTTATGGAATTTTGCCATTTAATCTTTAATTATTTTTTCTTGTGCTTTGTTTTGTCTTTGTTTTCTTTGTTTTGTTCATTTTTTTATTTTTATAATAATTAAAATAAAGAAAATTTTTACAAATGCTTCGGTATAATTTATCACATCATCGATGAGATGACCAATTAGTTGAAAAGAAAAAGATCATGTATTGACTTGGCACTGTTTTTTTATTATTCGGTAGTAACGGCCAGGCCGTATTGCTAGGCACTGGTTTAAGCGAGAATAAAATTAAAATATTAAAGACATGACATTCACTATTTTTTATGATTTAATGTTTGTTAAGGGCAAAATAAACTTATACGAAAATTAAATCATAAAAATTTTTTTTTGTTTTACAAAACCATCTTTTCCATTTGTCAAACGATAAAAAACACCCAAAAGTTCCCACTTTTACATCAGCACAACAAACGGACGGCTAGTTCCGGCCAATCGTTGTTACATTTGCGTTTAATTGAGCATTATTAAACCTAACGACGTGTCGCGCCGCGCAAGATGAAGTGCAAGCGTGTTAAAAGGGTGATGCGTACTGGCTGGTGTACTACAGGGCCCTTCATTACCACCATATCCCACCATTGCCTCTACTCATCCTTGCCTTCCAAGCCCTCGGTAAAATGTTGCAACGTGTTAATGGGTGTGATAAAGCATAATGTCCGACCCGCAGCACGCCAAAGTGTCGCGTAATTAACTGCTTCGGTCACGCGCACGTTCATCAACACACACACACCGCACGAAAAGGGTGTTGATGATTTTCGTTTCGAGATTTTTATCATCAAAGTCTCATCTCGGGACAGGACTGGAAGGGGTGACTGTTCTTCCTACGTTCTTATGGTTTAGTTTCCCTTCATCGGAACTGGTTGAAAACAACAGAGTTACTCGCCAGATGGATTAAACATGTGCTTCTTATGTTCGTTCGATTATTCGTGGTATTGAGCTGGAAACTTGACCGAAATGATTGAAGTACAGCGATCACTTAGCAGAAGCTAGAAAGGCGAGAAAAACATGCAAAACATAAGGACGTTGTTGGTGTACTTTCACTTCCAAGAACACCATATTTTTGGTAGGATGTTCTTTACCATGTTCGTACGCAATAAGCACGAGAACCCGTGTCGTAATACGATCCCCGGACAAAGTAAACATTGTCAGCAACTCTTTTACTTTTTTAACAGGTTTTTAAAGTAATTTATTTAACACTTCTTGAGAAAGTGTGGTATTGATTTATAGGAAGTACAAAGTACTCAAATTTGTTTGAATTTCTTCGTGGAAAACCACAAAACATGAACCCCCTTAGCCTGCATCGCTTCTAACGTGCCCAAGGAAAAGAGCAAAGTGAAAGAGGAAATTTAAATTTATTACCACTTTCAGCGACCAATTTGTCCACATGGAAGCTTACCGTAAAGGACGCAATTTCTAAAAATTCTCTTCAATTACACGCTTTGCCGTACCATTCACAAAACGCGTCCCGGCCGGGTGTACCGGGCAACCGGATCGTACTGTATCATCTTCATCATCCGCCACGGTTTTCTTGAATGAAATGGAATGAATTGTCTTTCTGACCCACCGCCACCCGTCAATTGGGGGTAAGTCAGGGAAGTTGAGAAGTCAACTGAGTTATCGTCACGTCACGGCAAAATGTGATCAACCGATGCTGTCTACTCCCAGCTCGCGATGGTTGTGTTTTTGTGTGTGTCTTACGCAAATCTTTCTCTCACTTTGCGTTTTCATTCATAAGCGAGAAGTGTAAAGCGCACGGTTTCCGAACCCTTCCGCCGAAGGGAGCCGTAACGTTAGGGTGTAGCGAAGAGGCAGAAGAAGCAAAAAAGAAACCTTTCCCTTTTGCAATAGTTTCTTATTAATCTCAATTAAAAGTAATTGTACTGGAGGCCCGCGACAGTTCGGTCACTTCGCCGTCTTGGTGTCTCTCGACCAAGCGCTCGTACAGACGGAGCTACCGTGCCGGTGGAGCCACATACAATGCGTGATGTAATTTAATTGAACCGGAACAGATTAATTAATGTAGGGGTACGGGTTGGGTCACTCTTCCCAGACACTTTACGATTTTTTTTTCATCTCTCTCCTCCTACACGCTAGCTACCGAGAAGATCTTCCACAACCGAGCGAAAATCTTTCCCCGCACAGCGAGTTTGATTGTTTTTAGTGAATTGTTTAAGAAACAGGCAGGCAAAAAAAGGACCAACTCAAACGGTACAATGAGCGTGAGAGTTTAGTGTGGTCGTTAATTGAAAATCAATTTCCAAACCAATTCCTTCCGAATCCGAATTGGTTAATCCTTCGAGCGTGATTGTATCCGGTTTGCGGGGGTTGAAATTCGGAAGTGAGGCCTAATCTTTGCCTACCGTCCGGTCTCCCTCACTGTTTCTCTTTTTTTTCACTTATATAGGATCTGTATTCTTTACGGTTTTACATGCAAATATTTGCACAGTGGTGTCACAGGTAGTGTGACCATTCCCATAAGGCTGTTGGGACTTTATTTAGACATTCCAGGTCCTGTTTTGTGCACCTTGCCGAACCGGGTTAATGGAAAGCAAATAATAAATTTATTGAAGAAAAATATTGCACTCTTTTGCAAAGAGCTTCTTTCATTTTCGGAAGCACCTGGAGATGGGTTTCCCTGCGGCAGGGCAGGTGTGAATGTAACAAATAATTATTTTCCCCCAGCAGAAAATATTAATTGGCACCTCGCATACACGCACCTGAACCAACATTGGCGAGGCTCATGGTTTGAACTGTTTCTTGTGAAATCTGGACACTTTTATGCTGCAGGCGTGTGCTTCCTTCCAGAGAGATTGGTTGTTGCCAATAGAGTGTTGGTGTTTGTTGTCGATAATGATGCGAGTGAAAAGGAACACACACACACAATAAAACGATAAAAAGAAGGTCTTATTTGCATCGTTTAAAATGAGGAAAGTTTTCCAATATTCGCTTTAAACTCGGCAAGCACACACGTCACGGACAAGGTACTCATAGCACGTTCCTTATTACTTTATAACGCAAATAAACAGACGCCCTGTTTTGCACACATTTTGTGGTATCATTAAGCCATTAAGAAAATTTAATGACAATATTAAAGTATTTTGTAAAAATCTTTCATCATTTGTGGTGTTGTCCTTGTTTGTTCCTGTCTTCCCAGCGTGGAAAACCTGCCGAACCTGTTGATCCACCCGTTCCATTCCGACACGTTCTCGCATTATCCTTAACGAGCTGCTCGTCCCCATCAGCTCAGGTTCACGCAATAGCACGTCTGATTGGTCGCGCAGGGACACTAAATTATCGTGACCGGGAATCCGACCGAGCCAGGCGACCATCAAATGTGTTGAGCAAACTTGTTTTTGAAAAACCCACTGCCGGTCGAATTACAACACACGCGCATTTCTTCACTTGCGGGCAGGAATCAAGATGCTGCAAAGGGAAAGCGAACGTAAATGTATAGTCAATTGCTGCGTGTCAGGTTTGCTTTTTGTTGCAGTGCCCAAATGTGCACTGAAAGAAAGTCCGTTTCGGACCTGTGCGTGATATTAATTACAATTTGGAGCTTCTGTTTCGAGGCGTCATTTGAGACGGAACGAAACATTCGTTTCTTCCCGTTGCACCGGCTAGCGTTGGAAGCGAAACGGTTTCCACGAAGTGGACGACGGGTTGTTTCGCCCGGTGGTAATTCGAGCCGC
Source organism: Anopheles epiroticus (assembly GCA_000349105.1). NCBI lineage: Eukaryota > Metazoa > Arthropoda > Insecta > Diptera > Culicidae > Anopheles > Anopheles epiroticus. The sequence continues at coordinate 468,847 of KB671953.1, read as the reverse complement.
GTCCCGAGTGTGTGACAAATGGGAGATGCTGCGGGAAAAGGGACGACATCGTTCGCCTTTCGCCTAGACAACGTTCGAACCTTTCGTCCAAACGGATCGGTCAGGACGTGGTCGTGTGTTCGTTTTTGTGTGTTTATTAAGTCGGTACATTTCTAAGGATGTTTCGGATGCACGACATCACCCGGTCCAGGTCCATTTTCGTGCCGCAATCTACAGCGCTTGTTATCTTGTGGAAAACTGCTGCTGGCCTCTCTCTATCTCGGGGAGGGAAAACGAGCGAGTCCTTTCGCTTGTGGTGCTTCAGCTTTCAGTTGGCATGCATTTTTCCGCTCCAGAGCAGAACGGAATTGAATTTCTCGTTTCACGCATCGGTGGACGGGAGTTGACCGTTTTGCTGTCACTTTTACGACCACAATTTGAGGATGCACAGGATCGATATTTGTTTGCCGGTCGGTCGTTGAAGTGTCGATTGATCAAAGGGAAGATTCCGCTCGGCTTGAGGCATCTTCATACGTTTTGGGACATGTCAGGATTTGTAATGTCTTTGGCTACAAATTCTTAAAATTGACCTACATTTGCAACGACATCATCATCCAACTAGTTAACCAGTATGATTGTCGGAGTTAAGCGTAACACTTAGCAAATATGCTGTCATGTTGATGACATCGTCCCTAAACCAATTGTACTCATTAACCATCCATTAGCCAGGGACAGCATGCTGCAGTGAGGTATGAAGAGCCTCTGCTAACAAGAATGTGGAACCGCAAACAGCTTTTACAACACACTCCCTTCAATATTGCAATGACTTGCACCCAGTGCAGAGCACAGAAAGCCACTAGAAGACCGGAGAAGATACCCTGATGCAGTGAAGCCCTTGCAATTCCCTCTCACAAACGGAGAGGGATGTACGCCTGCATGTACGCCACGAGATTTAAACACATCAATATGAATTAAAGTACAATAACAACAAACCAAACAAATGACCATCGGGTATCGCTTCCCCCAGGTTTAGCTCCATTTCTAAGTGAACTTTCTTTTCGGACATTCGGATCAACCGAAGCCTCAGCAGCCGCTCATGCAGCCCCGAGCTAATGATGCGGGTTCATTAGCGGAACCGAGCTTGGCTGGTGTTTATTTTTCCAATTACAATTTTATTGTGCCTTCATTGACCGATGTGTGCTGCATTTTCCGGCCAAGGAAACGGGTATTGCTTCGAAGCCTCAGCACCGTTTTCTGGGGCCCGTTTAATTTCCCAGTCATTAGCAGCGAAAACCACGCGGACGTCACCATGGAATCGAATTACAGATTTTTAATTGAGAGTCCCATCTGAAGACGCTGAAGGCTCACGGGTTTAAGTGGAATCAAAGCCATCCTCGCTCGGGGCAGGGGACCAGCGGCGTCCAGTGGCCAGCATGTGCTGATTGCCGGCATGTCCCACCATCGCTTGTTACTTGATACACGGATTGAAAGGGTTCACACAGATCGCGCACGGGATACCCTTTAACAGTGACGGTTACATCTTGACGCCTCGACAACCCTGGAAGCTGCAGCGAAAGCGATCTCACGGTAATGAAGTGACGCAGTGAATGGTGGTCGTAAAATTCGTATCGCTGAATGGGAATTGATTTCTAAGGCGCCACCAGATTTCCAGTCCTTTTCCACTCCTGCCGCGCTCCAGAGAACCGTCGGTGGCGTATAGTTTCCCTTAATTAAAAACTAATAGTTGCTAAAGATCTCTTCATTCTCCACTCTTGTGGCTAGAAGAAAGCCCATTAAAAAACTATTCTTCCCGTCCAGAACAGTTTCGGTGTAAAATGTTTCGAGCGTGCTACCCAATTATCCCCATCTCATTTGCGTCACATTTAACGAGCTCGAGTGAGTTTCGGTTTTCATCACCAAAAAGAAAAACTTCTCCTGCCGGGAGGGCGCAGAATGGGAAAGGCGATCGTGCCAGGGAAACACATCGATTCATCAACAAACAATCGGAGCAATATTTTACCCGCACTCCGAGGTTCGAGGGTCTCCATGTGTGAGCACTCATAAATTGCTCCGCTGGATGCCGAACTCCAAAGAAGCCGCCACCAAGTGTCAGCTGATCAAAGATCCGTACATCACGATCACGGTGCAGAGTGGAATTTTCGTAACAGAGATTCAGTGTGGCTTATGAAACGAATGTTTTTTTTTCTTGGGTAGGAGAAAAAGATCCCACTCAAAAGAAGTCGTGGAGCGCCGTACTTCAAATTTCAAAGCAAATTCGGCAAACTCGGTGGTTTTTTGATTTGTGAACAACATTGATAAACAGAGCGTGTGTGCGGCAGCCGATAAACAAAAACTTCGATCGGGCGAGGTGTTCACTGTTCTTTGATTTCTGCCCTGAAGTGTCAGAGAATGAAGTGACCGATGGGATTTTGGATTTTGATCATTTCGGGGAAGCAAGCAGCTTTGATGCTGGTATGGTTTATTTATTTGAACAAATTATTAACCCCCCTTTCGTGCGCATACTTATTCAGAAGCCTTTTACCAGAAACAGCGAAATTCGTTGCTTGTTTTATGTGTTTTAAAGTAATTTTGTCTCCATAAAGCCCTACACTTAAGCAGCATTTTGTTGTACTATTCCAGAAGCAAACAAATATACCACACTCACGAGCCAGTGCGTTAATCTAAGTGAAAACACATAACCGAAACGAGCTGCACGTCAACAACCACAATCGGTTTTCATTGATTATTTTCCTTGCTAACGTGCAAGACGCGATCGCCTATTCCGTGGTGATATTCCCCAGACGCGATCCCACGCCGCAAGTTTATTTGAAAACCCATACCAAGAGATTGATTACTTCAAGTGGTTTTCTTTTTTCGGGTTATGCATGCCGTGTAATGTACACAGTGGCAGAGTACCCTGACTCCGCCGAAGATCTCCGCAGCAGATCGCGTTTGCTTTTGCGTCGAGTGTTTACACGCATCATAAAACGATGAGGCAGAAGAATTTTCCCTTTGAAGTTCCACTTTTCCCACAATCTCCTGCGTGACCCGGGACAGACAGGCAGGGAGGACCAATTTTCTTTAGATTGTAAACGTCTAACCGCTCGGTTTAATAGTGATACAGTTTTAATTAATTTATTGCTTTTCACACCCTTTGTGGTGAGGAATTTTTACTGGAGCTATACGCGCAGCATCGTAAACCTCTTCCCGGTGCAGTGATTGTAGCGTTTTACAAGCTCATAATTTATCCTTCCAAAACTGTGTCAGGATGCAGCTCGCTTCTGCAGACACCCAGACAGAGTGACGCGCACGCTGAAATGCGATGCCGGGGAGCTAACTAACAAGGGTTCACCTTAACTAAGCATGGCTGTGGCACTTGTTCGGTTGCCGGTTTTCCCAGAACTGTATCCTTTCGGAGAAGAGTTTCAAGGGTTTCCTTGCTTTTTTTTGCCGTTCCGAGCTGCTCGTCAGCCAGTTCCAGACAGTGTGGCTCCCACAGTTGCCAAGGAAACGGATGGTTTATGATCGCGAAACATGACGCTAACAATCGTTAGGAATTCTGGAGTTCTCAGGAAGGATTGAAAGAAAGCATCCTCCAAAAAGACTCGGACTTAATAGTTTTATGTCCCGCATTTCTCGTTCCCTTGGTTAGCATCTGCTTTGAAGCAAATTATTTAATGGGTACCGTGTCCTAACAATGACAACTCATCACGTTACGGCCTCATCATCGAGATAACAAGCCCGATTATTGATCAAAACGATTAAAGACATCATTCTTCACCCACACACTCCATCCACTCCTTTCCCACTGGGGTTGGCAGATGATCTCGGAACAAATTTATGCTTGTCACCTCCTAGACTAACAAGACATCGCCCAACTCTAACCACCCTTCAGCAAATGACCTTTTAAACCGCTGTTCGCTCAAACCTTCGCCAACGAGCGCAACGAAAATAGGGAAACCACATCCAAGTGGTTGCGGTACTGTGCTGCGGCTAATTAACATCCAATTAACACCATCGTAAACAGTTTGATAAATGAACCCCACCGAAACGCCCAAATGCTACCGCGCGGGAGTGAAAACTAAGGGCACGACATCGAATTCTTCGCCTAGGTCTGCCCCACAGCCACACATCTTGTTGGCGCGTGGCCACAAACTCTTCCACATGTGGCTGTGTTTCCCCCCTGAAGCAAGTCCGTAAAGTGACGATGATAAAACATATTTATGTTATTGTTTTTTCTCTCTCTTCCCTCGCTTCTGGTTGTTGTGGAGGAGTGTCGCGTCTGGAGGGTCTACAATAATTAACTTCTTCATCATCCATATGCGCGCTTACGCCTCGGCTTGGGATACCCTCGAGCCATCGACAGCAGAGCATGACTTTGCGTCCCTCTTAGTTCGAGCCGTTCGGCAGACAGCGCTACAGATGCCGTATTAGCTCTCCCGAAACTACAAATAAGTTTAATCGGTTGTTTTACAGGGTACTTATGCATTTTGAATGTTGGCAAGGCATCTCCAAGTTGGACCATCTCAGGCATCTTCGCACCCGATTTGTTGATGGGACGCTATTTAGCTAGAAGGTTTCTTGGAGGCTAAACTTCTGGTGGGTCTTCCCGCAAGTGAGAGAAGTGTAATTTATTGTACCCTTTTCGGTTTAATTCCTGATGATTGGGAAGTTGGGGTAAGTTTCATTGTACTTAATCCTCCCTACAGCGCTTGTGCCCACAAACAAGTGTCCCAAAGTGAAACGAACCCATTCTCGGGGAGTATCTTTCGGTGGGAATCTTAATTCGTGTGTACCGCTCGCATATGTGTGTACTGTAACATTTTCAACACTTGTTCGTTTCGTCTCTTGCCCCCTTTTCCTGTGGAGGATAATCCTCCAAACTGGGATGTAATTACTATGGCACCGGGCTGGTGTCTTGTCGAGTGGGAAAAAGTGTCTTCCGGGTTGTTTGCCGCAAGTGGTCTCTCGCCTGTTCAAGCAAACACAATCACGAGGCAATTGAGGTCAGTAAGATGTTGTAATGATACGCACTACAAGTTGTAAGCCCACGGCAACAAAAAGCCCGTCATAATTAAGTTAATTAAGGAATGATGAGGATGTTTGTTGATGATCTTTTCACTTAAATAGCGTCAACGCTTTGGATGGTTTCATGTTCATCTTTGAAGAATTCATGAGAGAAAAATAATGTTGTATTAAAATATGGAAAACAATAGTAAATAATTTCTTTTTATTTAAATCAATTATAAATTCCTTGCCTAGATTAAGGGTAAATTTAATCTAGTCATGGTATTTACACTGCAAAATGCACTCTCTACTCACTTGTCTCTGAACATCAAAAATGTATAAACGAAGTCGATGAAATAAATAATTAAAGATTATTGTTCTTCGTGTTTCCAGAACATTATCGGGTGTGTCAAAAAAAACCACAACATTATCTGCTATGTCCAATAAAACAAGACCTTTCAAAACAAAAAAACAAGCATTCTAAAGAGAATGGGCAAAGGAAAACAATGAAAGGCATCTAGAAGGAGTAGTTTAAACACAAATTTTCCTTTTAATCCTCTAGTAAAGAGAAAATGTAATTTGCACAACATATTACACATTTCTTTCGCTGAACAGATGCTAAACATCTTCCCAAATGGTCCAGCTTGCGTTCCAAATGCCAGCTCAAACACACCTGCACGTTCCAGCTTCTCCGCAGGATGCAAAACAACATCCATTCTTTGCAACTGCTCTGTTTGGGTCCTTCTGAAAAGAGCCGAAAACTACAACAATCAAAAGCAACTTAATTTACCCGGCAAGACAAACGAGACATTTATCCTTTTCACCGGGCGTGAAAGCAGTACCATTTTCCTTGCGAGGTTTGGGAGTGAAATCGAGCCGACACGGATCCTGTCGCTGTCCGTTGCGACACCAGACCGGTGGGGCGCACGTGTTTGTCTGCAAAATTTGCTGACATTTCGGGCGAACAAATCACGGCCCAAGCAGTGCTTTAAACAATCGTTAAAGAACAATCGATAATGCCCTCCACCCAGCGTAGCGGGACTTGGTTTGTGGTGCGTGCGTGTCCTTTTTGTGCCCTCATCCTCTGGTTCGCACAAATTGCCATTGAATGGCGGCGCACGGAGAAATAATGATGGGACATTAGTGCGTTCCCGGTACACCGCGCAGTAGTTGTGCTTTTTTCGGTGTGTCCTCAGCATCGTCCTCCCGCTCGCTTGTGTAATTCGCAGTTGCTGTCCGCTTGTTCATTTGCCGGTGTTTGCTGCTTGGTGTTGCTTGCAAAGGGGAACAACAACAAGCACACAACAACAAAAAACCGTCTCCTTCTGGTGATTGAGGGTGAAGTTGAATGCTTAATTTAGGCCGGCCGGGGGTAAGGTACGCACATGCTGGCACAGGACGCCGCTGTTTCGATTGTTTCGACGACCAATTTTTGTGTTCGCTGACGGCGGGAGGCGTGCAGCTTTCCAGCAGGTTTCATCGTACGCTTCACCCAACGCTTGGCAGGGTTTGCGCATTGTTTTGTGCTGCCAGGAGCTCCAGGATCTCCCGTCCCGTCGGGTATCCGATGTTACCGGTGCGTTTTGGATCATAGTAGCCGTCGCTAGTAGCAAAGCAACGGAAGGTATGTTTGACGTTTCGAGCGCTTGTTGTTGACGTTTCTCTATCGTTCCAGAAGTATGAAGCTGTGGGCAAGGAAAAGGATCCTCAAGGAGATGGAAACCATGAAGTTATTTCAAAGAGAAATAGTTAATGATTTTCAGCTTTCAGCTTACCCCACGGGGAGGCTTTCTGTTGGAAGGCTACGGACACTGCACAGCAGTCTAATGAAGTCCTTGCATTTCGATCGACCTCAAGCGGTTTGAACGACCCGAGAACGAGAAGCAACAGTGAAGCAACACCACCATTTCCATCTGCCTGCCCGGTGTTTCGTGTGATGCTTCCCATGTAAGTCTACATCAACGTCTAATCATTTCCTTACCAACCTTACCGTCACCGAGAGCGACATGCTAACAACTATTTTACGATCAAAGAGGTGAGCATCGATTTTCACACGGCGGCACATTTAATCCGGGCGCCATCCTTAGAGTTCCACAGCCTTCACGGGACGGGAAAACGGGTTCGGGATTCGCTTTCGGCTCGTTAAAATCTCGTAAAATCCATCGAATTTTTATACGAAACTGTTTGTTCCGCCGCACAGTTAGTGCGGCTTTTACGACACAAGCGTTAATGGGCGTTAATATACCTTACCCCCGAAGGCCGGAACCTACCTTACGCGGACATGAGCATGAAGGTATCACACCTTGCTCTCACGGTGTACGGTGTAAAAAAAAGTAAACATAAAATATGGCTTCACCAACAAAAAAAGCTGGACCGTCCTACCAGTAATGGCTCTATTAAATCGGGGACCAATGTCTCTTTTCCCCGGGTTTAATTGGAGCACACAGTGTTTTTATCTTTCGCTTCGTTTTTGATGATTGCCGTTAACACGTCAATATGACTTCACGACACTGTGTGCGTCAAGGAAATTTTAATGCTTTTACCCCCTTTTTGGCGCATCTCAGGATGGGCGCCTTTGGCTCATCAAAAATCCTAATCGTAAAAATTTGTAACTACTTTCCCATGCAGTCGTCAACATTAAACACAATTGTTTGCCTGCGCTGCAATGGCATGTGTCTTTAAATTGTTAAGGAAAAGCGTGAACATATCGTTACGTTTATTTTGTTGCTGGACAAACGCATCAAAATGTGCATCAGTTTAGGGTAAAGGGGTTTTACATAGCTTGAATACCATGTTACAGTTATTTCTAACGCTGGCACGGGATGGATTTTATTGATTGTACAAATTATGAGCCGCGTTTGCTGTACGCTTTTTGTGCTCGGTCTTGTTTGATTGTCGTTAACGTTTTTATTGTTGACAGCTTAGAGGGTAGTTCGGACAGTGGTGAACATGAATAGTGGACAGTTTAACGATTATCTCATCTGTACAATAAGTTGTAAAGGGTAAATACGGCAGGTGCCGAGGCGCTAGAACATAGCTTTTATTGTGCGTTGTACTTCTTTTATGAAGTATTAAATTGAGCATTTCAATTGTTCACTGGAGCCTATCTAACTTTAGCAAGATGTTACCTTATCGTCTAGATACTCATTCAACTGTGTTCATTAATATATTCATTCTGTAATCGTTTATTATTTTTTACTCTAATAAGTTCAAGCTGTATATGTTTTGTTCAGTTTATCAAATTTGTTTCAACATTGCTAGATTTTTAGTTTATTGCTTTCATGTGTTTTTTTTTATTGAATTATAATATAAAATTTTAATTTTTTGTTATTTTCTGTTGTATGTTGTTGTCGCAGATTTTCATGAATTTTAACACGACCTTAGTTAAGAAAAAAAAAAAATGGATGAACTACAAAGTTTTAGTTCATGAATGTTTAATATGAATTCTTTTTTTATCGTTAAGACACTTTCAAACATGCGGTATAAACGGATTCTGCTTGGAGAAAAGCTTCCTCATGTAAACAAAATAGAACAAACAAAATTTGACGTTATCAGCAATTACTCATAGTTCATTAAACATTCAAATTTCCTCTTTAAAAGACCTATCAGGCGTACGTTAAATGAAAACCAAAACATGTGCTAACAATTCATGACTTAAAATGATAAAAGTCAAGTGTTCTATGTAAACGAAATGAAATTTGTAATAATTCTGTTGTGTTCTTGAAGTTTATGAATACTGTATCGGCTCCTTAATCCACGTCGCCTACTGATTCATGGGGAAATTAATTGTATAAAAAACCACTCAACTTACTCAATCGTTTAATGTCAACGCGTAATGAGCCTATCTACCCATCTGCATCGCAACCAGCTTTTTCTGTTCTCTGTACAAAAAAAAACTCAATATTTATATTCTATCCTTTTTTTTATCTCCTCCTTTCTCCCACGGGATAATAAATCATCTGATCAAGGTCTTCCACGGTATCGACCTAATCGACAGTGAACACTCAACAGCACAACATTGCGGCGGTTAATGAGCCACCACGATGCGTTCATTCCGGGCCGGTCCATGCCGCCACTTTAAACAAACACAACTACCCGGCCCGTTTCGTTTCGGTTTTGCCGATATTTTTATTTGTTGTTCCGTATCCGATTTTGAAATACACACCATTCCCGCGTATCGCGTACAGTCGTGCGCTTACAACCTCCTCCAGGCCAAGCGCGGGTGCCAGTTACAAATGATTTATTTTAACATTCCAATCAAACAAATTGCCACTCACTCCACTTTCGGGCCTGGATCTGGATTTGATCCGGCAGGGGTGCGTTGTACGCCGACGTGCAGAACGACCGCTGACAGGATTGATCTTCCGTGGATTGGTGTTTTTTCTCTTCCGCTTTTCCACCCACCGCTGCACTGCTCGCGGGTGAGAGATTACACTCTTTCTTCCAGGAAATCGAGTGGCATGTTGAAGGTTAAACAAACAACACAGGGCAGCGGTGGTCCCTAAGACGCGTCGGTACAGTGCACAGTGTCCCCGTTGCCGGTGGCCGGTTTTTGGTGCGGCACACTTTAAAGCGATGCTTTATTAATCGTGTTTATTCCGCGTGACAGCAGGTGAACGAAGATTTGGATTGATTTCGTCGGGGGAAAAGGGGGCGGGCGGAAAAGGGGCGAGCACAAGCAAGATCCGTTCCGTTTGATGTTGTTCCACCTTCTTCCGGGAATGTTTCAGCTGCGAGCATAGATTTCAAGTGCCTCCGTCAGTGTAGTTGGTGGTGTCTAAGGGGCCCGTGTGGGGCACTGCAAACAAAAGGTGGAAAGCAGGCTTGTTCGCGCCAGACAACGCGGCTGGCCGGGAGTTGTGAGAAGATCAATATTTTGTTCCAATCAATAGAACGTTCTCGACAGAGTGCAGGATCAGCGGATCAGTCGGAAGTGATGCTTCGAGGGTGTGTGCGCCTGTTTTGTTGTCTTTCAGGCCCATCAACCTCGGTTTTTTTCCGAAACTAACACCCCCGAAAAACAATGTACTGCACTTGGCATGGAATGTTTTGTTTCGAGCATCAAGAGAGAGACAAAGAGAAGAGAGAAAGTGAGTCAATGACTTCCGCGTAAGTTTGCATTTCCCCCGTGCACTTACCGCGGCTCGAGAGGTTACCGGGCGCGTTTAGGTTTTCCCCAATGGCTTGGAAAAACTTTGCCCTGCTGCAGTTCGTGCTTAACAATGTAAATTCCGTCCAATCGAAGCACGTGCACATTGGGCGCCTAGGATGATTCCACTTTTTTTTCCTCTCTCTCTCTCTCTCTTGTGTGTGTGTCACAATCCGCACACGACACCGCAAAGTGTCATCGAATCGAGCGTGCACTAACGCCGGTAGAGAAAATGGAAATCCCCCAACACGGGACACCGGGAGCGTAAGGACACTTTTAGCTGATACTTTTTCAAGAGGGATGAGTGCAGGAAGATGGAAAAGTGCATCACTCCAGGGTAGCTTCCGGTGGTCACAGTGCCACTGAACCTGGGAGTAAACGAAGGAAGAACAAAACATTTACAACAAACCAAATTTACACCAATTGAAAGAGTTGAGAATGATCTTTGTGGGGAGTATATAATTATAAAATAAATATTTTTATTTTAATAGCTTGAAATTGCTAATATTGACTTTTTATTGTCTTATTTTAAGACTACCTGTAAATAGCTTTATTTCATATATGTTTACGAAAATTTTATCTTCAACTTTCCCCACTTAAAGAGCAATTAATATCGTATTTCCAATATCACAACCATTACCAAAAAACGAGCTTACCCAACATCTTCTTAATTGCCGCCACTACCACCAAAAGTCACCTTATGTTTCTTATCACACTCCTGTCAAAACGTTACGCACCGTCCAACGTTCGGAGCCGGAAAGCCAGCGGAAGTTGATCCTTACAGTGATTGTTCCAGCTTGTCTTTTTCTTTGCGTTCCCCGGCCCCGATCCGGTGCAGCTTCCAGCGTAAATCGATACCGTGCACGAAGCAGCGTTGACAGTTTTGCTGACGGTGTTTGCTGTTTATTTATGCTGCCGTACCAGCACGTATCGATTCGTTGCGTTTTCTGTGCGGTTGTTTTCAAAGTTGTTGAGCGAATCATTTGGTAGGAAGTTAGAATAAGGCCAACAATATGAAGGGAAATGGAATCTAGGGAGAGTATGTTGAGCATTGTTAGTGTTTTGTTAGCTGTATTATTTAGTTCCGACAACTTCCGTTGGCGTACGGAGTTTGATATGCAAAGAGTGATGTTTGTTGGTGTAAACGGTGGTGGGCGTATATCGGAAGGAAGTAATCCTATACTTTAGGTATAATTTCTTCTTTTTCTCTGCCCAATAACGACTGTTTAATGTCCATTGGCTATAGAATCAGAGCTCATATCAATTGACTAGTTCAGACATTTTAATGGTTTTTAGATGTGAATAACCTTACGACTTTTGTAGAAGGTCCTCAACTCACAAACTTGAGCTGATAAGCACTTGGATAAGTGTTTAAAAGGATTTAGAACATAACCTTGATCGCAAATTTTACTTCTTTCTGGTAAAGTTACAAAATGAAAGGTTATCATCAAAAGTATTCAATAGGATTATGTGATCTTCCAATTGCTTAATTTTCTTAGATAAATCTCTTATCATCTCTTCCATTGTCATAAAAAAAAATCTCTTGGAAAATATTTCTTAAATAATACTTCGAGAAGACCAGAACACGTTGGTGAAACTATGTATAATCAAATCTTGAAATCTAACCCGTAATAAAACCAGGAACAGATTCTTAAACTTCTTTCAGGCGGCCAGCCGGTCATTCTATAGCCTGAGGTGGAAGCATTTCACCTCGCAAAACCTGTCACGACGGACGAAGCTGGGACTGTATCGCACCTACATAGTTCCAGTACTCACATATGCCTCTCTGACATGGTCTCTGTCCGCTGTCTTGTGCAGCGGTTTAAGATCGCCCGGCTCCGGTGGGCTGGCCATGTTATACACATGGACCCGGACGACCCAGCCCGTAAAGTCCTCTTAGGGCGTCCACAAGGACAGAGGAGGTGTGGTAGGCCCAAACTGAGATGGGAAGATAGCGTTGAGGCGTTGAGGATAACGGATTGACAGACGACGGCACGAGACCGTGAACGGTTTCGGAGTTTGCTGTAGCAGCCGAAAATCGCAAAGCGGTTGTAGCGCCCGATAAGTAAGTAAGTAAGTATTCTCAAACTTTCATGAAAATATATCTTAGATTTTTACAATTTTACAGTATTTCTTGCTCTTTTCTAACTTTGTAGACCTTTATAGGTATGGTTGTATGAGAATGCTGAAGAGCTGTAAATAAATCGTAGGTAAGTAGAAACGTCTACACACAAAGTTTTCTTTTTATCATGGGTTGACTCGATGGCGATTACGCTACCAATGCCGTCGAGTAAGAACGAGAAACATCATAATATCTCAGAATTTTTGTGAACTTTACTGTACAAATGCTAAGGAACCCAATGCTTTCTAAGGCAATGAACAAAAAATATATAAAACCTCCTAAACCATACAACCCTAGCAGCACTATTGCCACCAAATCACAATCATTAAAAGATCAATCTTCTATATCAAACGTATATTCGCCTACTGCCGCTTCCAACCGTTCCAACCAAGTACATACAAACTGTAACAAAAATTGCGCCAACAGAGCTAACCCGCAGCCAGCTGAAGTGCTTGCCAATATTTTGTCAATTAATTAAACAGTTTCCCCAAAAGCCGTGTCAGCATCCTGTGCAAGTCGATTGTTTTCCACCTCTACAAGAGTCAATACAATCGAGCATTGATGCTGTTGTGTTTTTCCTTCCCATTACATCTAGCGCCTTTTATGATATCCTTTCCGCAGAACGGCCCAAACCATAGGCCAAGCACCAAAAGGGCGCTCTTCGCCCCGGGATCGTAGGAAAACCGCCGGTTAATTAATCCAACAAATTCTCTCCATTCTCGGTTGCAGCAGCGAAATGTGCGAACAATGCTCGACCGAACCACCTAGAAGCCAGAAAGGCAACGGTGGCTTTCCATTGTACGCCTGACCGGGTGTTAGGCGCCGCTTCCGGGTTGCATTTTCGCGGTTTTTCGCGTAACCCCTTCGGCGACAGCGGGAAACGATAAACGGAAAATTCCCATTGTCTGCACCCTGGCGCTCGTATTTGCCAATTGGTGACCCTTTCAATTGTTCGTGTGCCGCAGCTTTTCGTTTTTTAAAAGGCCGTTTGTTTGCGTACATAGACTCGCGCCCCTCCTAGAAAAAAAAATAGTGCCCAAGCGACACAGACAATCGATTTGTTATTAATACGGCATTCAGCGGACTGTGTTTGAGTCGAATACGGACCGTTTCGCTATTTGTGGAATGTATTTCAATTGTTTTTTGCGCAGAGTTTTCCCAGCACCAAAGGCCACGCCGAAGGGTGATATCGATAAAAAAACGAGACTACAAATCGCCTTTCGACCAGTTTCGATTCCGTTCAGCATTCTTCGATTGATGTAGCTTTGCTGGGCTCTTTTTCTCTTCCAGCAACGTTTCATTGCTTTGTTTTTCCTGTTGATTGTTCTTGTGTGGATGTTTTCCACCGATTGTTTTCCTCTCCAAATCACGCCCGGGCGCTGGCAGGGATTTGGCGCGCATTTTTCCTTTTATATTGGTTTTAAATCAGTTGCGTTCACCCAACGCCAGATGAGTTGTGTTGGTCTTTTCTGTTAACATTCCCTAGTTCCCTGGGATGAAAGTTCTGGGTGGCGTTTTGTGTGCAGTAGACGACGACCCACCGTCACTTTAGGTTTGGAGGTTTTCAAGATTAATTCTTCCCTAAACCTCATCTCCACCCGGGGGGTTCGTGACGAGCTGTGACGAAACGGCAAGAAAAGAATCTTTTACAGTTTTAAAACCAAAAAGCGGTTGAGGTTAGTTCGGGGTTCCCCATGGTGTGGCCCGATCATGGTTTCGAGGTTGTGCCATTTTCACATTTTACATGAGCTCTAGAAACCCCCCTCCTTGGAACAGGCCCACAGCGCAATGGGATGCGTTGCGAACATTAGCCATCTCCAGCCACGATACGTCCTTCATCGATCATCTTCTTGATGAGATGGGATGACCCAAAAAAAAAAGAAAAGAGTGTCCATGACTCTGGTATGCTCTGCTATGGTCCTGAACCCCACCGGGCGACAGGAAAGGTCCAAGGAAACGAACGAAAGCCAGCGAGAGCCAACGAGAGAGGCCATCCCAGCCAGGACACCATAATGTTTTTATCGATTTACAATGAAAACAAACCATTAACGAAGCAGTAATTAGTAATTTGCAGTTCTGTACAGTTCCTGTACACGTTTCGTTGCATGCTTCGTGTCCTTGACCGTATCGGGCAGACCGAGCGACCCGCATGTGTGACGATTATTGGGTGCAATAAATGGTTCGGGTTGGAGTCCTTCAAAACGGACCTATCCATCCCCGTTTGCGGCGGGTATGCTGAGGCTCTGGGCACTACCCAAAGCGTTCTCTACAAGGACACACGGCCGGGCATAAGAAAATCATCCTTTTTCTCTGCTAGCTTTCGTACGAAAACGGAACTAAACGTGTAGCCAATAAAGTACGGCATCTTAGCTCCATAAACATTGATTCCACCTCAACCCCCACGCACGGGCAGCGTGTGTCGAACCGAAATTCGCGTGTTGCAACTTTCTTGTGTCTTTGGAAGTCGTGTTTAAGGCGTACGATCGGCCGATTGCGTCGCAGGTTCGCACGAACGACTCGCAACGTCTCACTAGGGTCAATAAAATCAGATCAGAGCTGATTGTTTTACACGTTTAGTGGTTTATTGTGGGAAGAAGGGTCTTTGGTGCGACACTGGGAAGAAAAGGGCTCCATTCGGAAGACGTTTGGCTCTCTGTCGCATGTGTTCTACTAGCTGCAAGTGCGCTATAAACCGTGCAGGCGACAGCGATCCCTTACAGTATATTTTACAAAGAAAAGGAGACGAAAACTGTAACAACAAAACACAACAAATCAGATCGAGTCACACGGAAATGGAGAGTAGGGTTTTTTTATGGTGTGATCCTCTTTATGTCCTCAGATTCCTTTGGGAAAAAACAAGTGCAATAAATGATTTTTGTTTTGGTTTTGTTTTTGTAAAGAAATGTTAACCCTTTAACTGGATCAAAACAAACCCTTTTTTTGTACTGTGTCACCGAAATGGACGGTTTAAAAAGTGCCATAAAGCGGACGAAGCTTTGGTCTAGTTTTGAAACGTTTATTGACGTTGAATTTACATTGTCATCTAAACATTCCGTTAAGTCGTCTCAACCGTAAGGGTCGAGTGTAGAGCTTTTACAAGGTGTTGTGATCTCCTTTCGACCCCGAATATGTAACAAAATTGTACGTGAAAGCCCAATAAACGTATAAAACGTACAAAAACATTCTAGTTTTGAAGACAAAATAAACAAATCTTGTGTAAAAGTGGAAATGTAACAAGAAAAGGGTGCTTCATTTATGGTTCCTCTGTTACGGTACATTGCTTTACGGGGCTCTACCTCTTTTTTGTCAACCACTGGGAAACAGGGAAAGGCTTCAATTAAAATTCAACATCGTCCATCCCCGTTCGACCATCGGAATTCTGGTTGAAGTGATTCATTTTTACACCATCCGAACAGTTCGTGAGGATGAATTATTTCGGACAACTCACAGCACCTCGATAATCAGCAACAAAATGCATGCTCTGCCTCTCGCAGCTCCCCATCATCCACTCCGGCTTGAGCGGTAGCGATCCTGAGCGGTGACATCGTAATTGCTTCAATTGACGCATAAACACGCACCCGCCCTGGCAGCCGCCCAGAGAAGCCGCGAAACGGAACGGCGCAAGTCACGTCCTTTTTTCCACGTCACGCTCTGGGGAAGTGGGGACACACATATTCTCTCTCTCTCTCTCACTCTCTCTCTCTTCTCATCAGAAGTGTCCTCCTTTTTTTTGGTGCACAACAAGCAAAGAGTTGTTTCCCTATCGCGAACGAACAATATTTATCGTTTATCCTTTCCTGCTGTTAGTATCAACCCTTAACAAGGCCCTTTCCCTTCCATATCCTGCTGCTGCTGCTGCTGCCTGTTTGGAGTCCTTTCGATCTGGGCACAGCGATGAGAGCAAGAGGCAACACACAGCGATGACGATGATGACGATGTTGATGATGATGGTGGGTGGAGCTTTTGCCGATGGTTAAACAAACCTCGAGCTGGGGGAGTTGCGCCGAGCTGTGGGTGGGTCAGGAGCAGCAGTGGAAAAAATACCCTTCTGCCTGCGGGGGTTGCCATTGGGGTGGTAGGCGACAGAGAAAACTCTGTTTCCCAACACTTGCAGCAGCGTTATAGAAACAGTTTGTGCTGGCGCAGTATCAACAGAGGCAGCACTTTTTATCAGCGATTGCAGGGAGATGATTTCCGTACGGTGGAAGCATCGATTGCGCTGTGATGGTAAAAATGTTAGAAATTTTTTGGATTCTTTTTATTACACTTTGTTTTTTTTTTAATATTATGTTTTATATTATTTTCTTTTCTATTTTTTCCCCCTAACAACAAATTAATTCTAATTTTTATTTTCTTACTTTTTAAATTATAATAAGTTACCATTAATGCATTTTTCTTTGCTAAATTTAACATATTTTATTATTTTTTTTTATTTTTTTAATACCAAATAATAAAAATGTTGATCATAATGATTCCTTAAAATGTTTCGTTATTTTATCGCACAGTAATCTACGAACAGTTATAAAATTATTTAAAGTTACTTAAAAAAGAAATTTACTGTTTTTTTACCGGTTTAAAGCTTGATAAAATAATAAAATAAAATTGAAATGCAATAAGTTGTAGAAATTACCAAACACTTTTACAAAAATGTTTAAAAATGTGAAAGAAAAACATAGAACACGAAAGAAAAAGGAAAAACATAGTGAAGTAAAACAAATGCTTTAAATTTAAAAGTTATAGTCATCATAAATTTCATCAATATTAACGTTAAATTTCCACAACAAAACAAGCCATATTGATGAAACACACTGCGAATTTAAAATAAAGAAGTTAAAAAACACAAAAAAAACATTATACATTGATTGAGGGTAACATGAAGTAATAATATATAACATTCAAAGTGTATTCCATGATTGAACACATTTTGTTTTCGATTAAATAGTTCACTGAGCTCCTATTCACCCAAGAGTCCTTCTCCATAAAAGCGGATATTCAACTTTACCACAAAAAGTGCTTTCGAAACAACGAACAACAACTGAAAAACCTAACCGAGAGAGAGAGAGAGAGAGAGAAAAAAAACGTACAAAAAACTGCTCGTTATGCACATTTTTCCCATGCTGGAACTGAAACTACGTGACCTACTCGCAGCATAGGAAGGTGGGTAGGTGCCAGGATGAGCCTCGTTTTAATGAGGGCGGGAGCCCACCACAGTCACCCATCCCCTGCCGCCATGTTGTTGTTATGCTAGCAATGTTAGCACAAACTGTTTCCTAACTGTCTGACAACATTTTCCAACACAGTTTTTTACGTTCCGTTTCATCCGGGCTTTCCACGCTCCGGGCCGTTGCCATTCCCCGATCCGGTGGTAGCAATTCGTGCTTAATGGTTCCCCGGCACCGGGGGCCTCCACACACCAACTCCTTCCCGTTTTGGACTTGATCGACAAGTCAGCACAATTTTCTCAGCGATTTGTGTTTTCCTTGCCTGGGCCTGGTCGCTTTTCAAAAGGGAGGAATGGAAAAAAAAACAACGAATGTAAAACATGAAATAAAATACGGGGGTTCTGGTTCGCTTTTATAAACAGATCGAACGACACCGCATAGTGAGTGGTGGAATCTGGTTCTACGTGACCTGACGTACCACACGGATCACTTGTTTGGTTGGAGAAGCTGTTCTTCCCGCCGGGGATGTCGATGTCGACATCACCATGGTAATAAGGAGAGCAGAGAGAGAGAGAGCGAGTGAATAGGTAACCAGGGACAAATGGCACGTTAGACATCGTGTACTTATGAGCCCTATAACGAGCGAACAAAGACCACCAGATGGTTGGAGGATAATCGATGCAAATTGTACCGTGAGAGGTGCAATAAACGAGTCACTAAACGCGAGCCTTCAAAGGAAGGATGAAGAAATGGAAGCGTATCCATTGCGTTGAGTTCTCATTCAAGGAAGAGGTAACCATGGAGACACCATTCTGTTGTGTCCTGCATGCGTCTATGACCTTCTCCCTCCGCAAAACCATTCCCAACCGTGAAAAATCACTTAAAATGAAGCTCTGAAACTGGAACCAGCAACCCAGACCCCATGACTCAATCAGCAGGGAAGCGAGAAGGTGATAAAAGCGCTGGGTTTTTATTGTAAAGGTGAGGGTGAGGGTTTTTCTTTCTCGCACAACAAATCACAGTCAGTGTTGTGTAAATAATTGAAGACAACAGCCAAGTGTGTCCCCGTACGCCATGTGGGAATCGGGTAAGGCAACAGTGGATTGGGACAGCAGCCTGAGCTACCTTATGCAACTTGTCAACGCGATCGTCTTGATCTTAATTATGACAAGGATTAGCGGGATACGATCGTATCGTACGTTTCTCATAGCAGAACTCCCCCTCTGCGGCAAACGATCGTGCATTGCAACTGTCCCACTAAGCACTGAAATAAACATAAATAGTTTTTCCCTCACTTTTCTTCGCTTTCCTTTTTCTCGCCTTCTTGAGCTAATTGCAGTTGGAAAATATTTAGAAAATATGTTGGTTCAATAGCAACCGAGCAAAGTAGGCATTGGTGAGATACTAAAAGACTTCCAGTAACTTTCCAATAAATCAAATCGGGGGGAAATGGGAAAGGCGAGACCGAAGGATTCTTTGCACAGGGCGGAAGGAAGCCAACTATCTCGGGTTAGTGCCCATAAAACATTGGCCGAGGTTTAGCTTTGGTTTCGTGGAAGTTGCTACTGCTGCTAACAGATTACACGCGACAGTCGGAGAATTAAGCTCGGTTGGCGTTTGACGAGCGCCATATGGCCAGAGCCGCGGGCTTGTGACAGTGTCAGATTTACGAACGAGCGGTGGGAAAAATTGGAACGCGGAACGGTAATTTACGCTGTCTGCGTGGCAGGGTGATGAAGTTGTAGATGGGAAGTTTATTTATTTAGATCTTGTTTGGAGTACGGCCAGCAAGTTGTCTTGTGTTGTGAGAATAGTGGAGAGGTCTTACGTCGAAAGAGAGATGTTTATTAATTTGAGATCATCTTGTTTTATCATTCCTTAAAAGATCGTTGAAACTAATTCCTTTTTTTACTCGTGCATAACGTAATTATTTAACGTCTAATATCGGCTAAAGCAGTTTCTTTTCCTTTGAGAATCTAAAACTTAAAATCTTACAATTCAAACTTTATGTTTTAAGATATAACTGAGCTCTGTATGTTTTATTAAAACTAGGATTCTACTGAATCTAAATAAGTTGTAGCTCCACTGGTTAAGTCTAGGCATTTTCTTCGTCTTGTGTTAATGGTGCAAAGCTCCGAGGAGTATTATTTAACTCTTATGGACGATTTATACACACATATTTCCACAGTAGCGAAAATTTTTTTGTCTCTTTTGACTCTTTCATAATTTTGTTACTTCAAGGAATCAAATGAAATCCCTAGATTGATGTAAGATTTAAATCGTTCAAAGCATTGTTGTAACCAATTGCAATCGTTCAATGATGTGTATAGTTTGTCTGTACCTTAATCCTTAAGATTTCTTTAATTTAGTTTTGCTCCAATGTCCATCTAAAAACTTGTACTGATAAGTAATCGATCGCAAATTATAGACTATCAGCTCTGCTTGTAGCACAACAAGTGGTCTTCAGCTATCAGATGTTGT
Source organism: Anopheles epiroticus (assembly GCA_000349105.1). Lineage (NCBI taxonomy): Eukaryota > Metazoa > Arthropoda > Insecta > Diptera > Culicidae > Anopheles > Anopheles epiroticus. The sequence continues at coordinate 448,947 of KB671953.1, read as the reverse complement.
ATTTCAATGTCCCTGTAACTGTAATGCATGTCCCAATCGAGAGAACTGCAAATAAACCTCTATAGAATACATGGATCAACTAGAGCATCATTTTAAATGTGTCCTTGATCCTAGAAGATTCCTGTTCAACCATTTTGGTTTCCATAAGCAAATGAAATGGATTAAAGGAATGGATTTTCGATCCATCAGACTTTTCGCATATTGTATACATAGAATCTTCCATTACAGGAGAGTGTAGCGTGCTTGGAACAGAAATATTTCTAAAATCTTCCTTACACGATACTAACTCGTTTTTCAAGATTGATCAAGATTATTTATCCTGCGTATATGGGAGGTTGTGATTAAGTGTAACCCATAGCAGGATAGTCAATCCAGCGTATGGGGGGCGGCCCTTTTGACAGGCCAACGCCGTTGCCACTCGACCACCGAGCCGGCCCATGAAACAATTAAACTTCCAAAAAAATTGACTATTTTGAATTACTCCTAACTACCTTCTCAAGATGGTAACACTCACACGGCTCAAGTTCAACCGATAAGTGAACATTAAAATAACTAATGTTAAACTCCCTCTCCCTGTCATACAACTCCAAAAGGTCAACGTTTTGCCGGCCACCGGCGTACCTTAACCACTGATGTGCTTTACACCGTGCTAATGGGTTCATCTTTACCGCCTAAATAGCATTAGAGGAGCTTTAAGGACACGAGGTCCCAGTTGCTTGTGCCGTCCCGGTCGGAAAAGTGGCTCTCGGCAACTCGCTAACTAACCCAAATGGGATCATCGCTTCTTGCCCGCTTGTACCCCGTGCATACGACCGTACCCGCACTGTACTCAACCGAAACCGAGCTTAACCGTTTCGCCTGCTAAGCTTCTTCACCCACGAGGTGGAAAGTATTTAAATATTTTGATCTCATTAAAATTAAAGAGCCCAGTTTAACCGTCCCCCGCCATTTGCAGCGATCGATCGAGCGATCTCTTTTGAACCTTTCGTTTTTTTTTTTTGAATTCCGTACTCACTCACACGCTCCTCGGCCGGCAAATCGATAAAGCTGTTTGTTCTTCATTAAGTTCTTATGGGCAAATCCTTTAACCTCATTCTGGCTCTGCTGAGATGGCCGAAGAAAAGGATCAATCATCTGTCTGCCTTAAAGCGAGTCGGGGAGGGGGAGCGAAATCTGTTTATTATTTCTAGCCATTCGAACGTTCAAGACAACGCTGCTCGCTGTTCAGCGTAAGAAAACAGGGAACAAAGGCATCGTACAGAAGGGTACAGAAACGGACAGGGCTCAACGACACTGTTGTTAGGTTCGGGAAGGCATCGGGATACATTGAGAGAGAAAAAAAGGATTATAATCGAGCGAAGGCAAGTGGCAAAGCATCTTAAAGGTCAGCAGTCGGGCGCAAAGTGCATTAGCTAGCCACTTGCACCTAGGCTGATGGGATTGGATTTTATAAGAAAAGAGGCAGAGATAGACGATGGCTTTAGCTTTGGAGGAAGGAAAAGCATCAAGAAGGAAGGAAGGTGGATGAGAGTGTAATAGACGTTTCTTGAGGAAACAACTGTTTGAAGAGTTGCAATGATAATGATCATTTTGTGTTTTATCGGCAAAAGTAATCATGTTTCGTGAGTGGCAGCACTAAAGAATTCATTCAAATCCTTCTCAACAATGATTTATGAATGAAAAGAACTCAAATTCTTCACAAAAGCTTGCTTCCCTATGGCTTCCATTCAAATGAATGTCCATTCCGGTAAAATCTAAGATAAGAAAAATGGGAATTTCCCATCACCGATAGGGCAGGCAAACACTCTGTTATCAGTCAAATGAAACGAAAACACTTTATTGTGCACACTCTTTACAAACATTAACAACAAAAACTATCATTTTGGGTAAAACCACGTTAATTGCTCTTAATTAAAATTCATAACCTCTCTCTTTACACCCAAGCATCAATGTCATTCGTCATGTCGTCCGCCTGGAAGCTGTCCAGATCGGTAATGGGATGTTCCGGCAGGGCTTTGGCCAACTTTAGCACCTTCAGCTTGTCGACAATCGTGGCCACCTCGAACCCGATGCCGTTGCTAGCATAGAACGCGTCCACCAGCGTCCGATTCCAGTTGATCGAGGGCAGCCGCTGGACGAGCTGGCCCTCCACGTACTGATACAGCTGCTTGGCATCGTACCGGGTTGGCGTTTCCGCGCTCAGCAGCAACTGCTTCGTCCGGTTCTGGTCACCGGCGTGACACTGGTCGTTCAGCTCGAGCAGAATCTCCTCCAGCAGCTTAATCTCCTTCGCCAGCTGCTTATCGTTGTCGGACAGGTTCGCTACGGCCGTGGCGGCACCAGCAGCAGTACCGCACGCACTTGCACTTCCCGTCATATCGCCCAGCAAGATGCGGCTCTCTGTTGAAGGGGACAAAATGGTGCACTTAGCGAGCGTTTGCAAAATGGAGACTGCCACGCGTGCCGCTACTTACCCGATACGTAGAATTCGTTCGAGCGAGAAATGTACGCCTTCCCGTTCGCTTTCTTCACGATCGCATTGTAGTAGACGTGATCGCGGCTGCGAATGATGGCGTCCTCGCTGCGCAGAATAAACTTGCCATAGGAAACGTCGGTCGTGTTGAGACAGATATCGCACACCGGCGCCGGCGACTCTTCCTCACTCGAGTCCCCGGACGCGCCCGGTTGGTTGGCCTTGTTGATGAAGATCTCGATGCCGAACAGTTCCATGCCGGCACGGTACGGGTACCAGATCATGACACCCTTCGGATGGTAGATTTCAATATTTACACCCTTCGGTCGGCGGGAGGAACGCTTCGAGCTGCCGCGGCTTTTGCGGGCGTCCACCGATTCCAGCAGGCAGCTGGCGGCTACCAGCCATACCAGGGCAATCGTTGCTAGCAGGTGTTGCTTACGGCTTCCGGACATCTTTACGGCACGAGCTGATCACTGTTACTGGTGTGGAGGCTTCGGTGATCGTTCAATTAACCGTGCTTGCGATCGTTCGTTCGTTTGGTAGGATGTGTGATGATTGCCTGGAGTGGAGAGAGTATTTGTAGAAGACGCGGCTGATAAGAGCACCACACGCAATGTGACGTGTGGAGGGCGATGGGATTTTTTCTAGAAACGGTTGCACGGTAAGGATGTAGTGGTAAGGGCCAGACATTCAATTTACCATGGACGGTGCACAACAGAAGTTTCCTACTTCGAAGAGGAAATAAACAAATATAAGCAAATCATGAGTCATCACATAAAAGCATTCATCACAGAGGTAAGTAAACAAATGGATCGAATAAAAAGTGTGAATTATTTTAACATTTAACACAGAACATTAAATCACATTTGGAGTCTATGGACCAAGCGTTTTGAAATCACCATCAAAATCCCAATTACAATACTTTTTAACATTTTACGCTATTCAGCCATGCTTAAACTACTTCTCTTAATATTGATTTAGAAATGATCATATTTGCTTAATGTAGTCTTGAATATTACAGAAACATATTCAATCTTCAAAACAAACCTTAACGACAGTACCGCACAGCATCCACTGTGTTGTTTGCGAGCGTGCTCCATTGTAAGAGGTATTGCAAATTGCATACCACCAGGGAAAAACATACTTTACAAATATCGCGTTATACAAATTGCATACAACAAGGGGCACTGATGGTGATTTCGAACAGTTTCGTTATACACCATCATTACTTGAGCCTTCCTTTCAATAATCAAAATTAAGCCCTTCACTGTAACATAAATAATAGCTTTTAATTTCTCTATTTAGATTGAATTGGCACTTCAGGGAAGATTTCGCGAAACTGAAAGGTTTTAGTTAAAGTTTTTTTTTATTTACACTATGCAACCACATGGGTAGGAGGTTATGAACATTGTACTACTGTACTGTGTGTTCTGTTTTAAATGAAGTTTATTAATTTTCATAAACAGTAAGCAAAGTTTATCTTTTTTCTAAGTTCTCCTAAAGTTTTTAGCGGATAGCTTCATAATAATAAATGTTATCCAGAATTAAACTTGCAAATCTTAACCGGATAGGAGCTCATTCAAATAAAAGTGAAAAGAGATAAGTAAACGCGTATATCATAAATTAGTTTTTAGCTTATCCTGTTTAAAAATATCGATAAGATCTTCAAATAGTTGTAACGTTTTTCATTACAAACCCTTTTATTGACACACGTTTTTCACCAAATTAACTCTACCATGCTCGTTGTGCTCTCGTCGTAATCCTCGTCGAAATAATCCTCATTGTCGAACGCGGACCGTTCCTGTGTATCAAAATCAGTGATCGATTTTGCCGCCTCAGTACCCCGTACGGTGTGCAGAATTTTCAACTTCATCAGCACCGATTTCACGTCAAAAATGAACTTTCCATCCGAGCGGTACACATTTTCCACCGTACTGTGCCAATCGACCGCCGGTAGGAGCGCACGAAGACAGTCGAGCACGTACCGTCGGAGCGCTTTCGCAGACTCAATGTCCACGTAGTGGCCGGACAGTACCAGCATCTTCGTTGTGTCGGCAGCTTGGCAGGACGTTAGCATTTCGCTTATAATTTCCTCCAGTAGACGCTTTTCTTCGGTGTAGTTGGGGTGGAGTTTCTGGCTGGAAGCGGGACCAGCTTCTGGGCACGATCGCGTTTGGGCAGGCTGCGCAAACAGCATACGATCGCCTTGAATGAAATGGCAAACACATAATTAACATTTGTTTGTTTTACCAATTTTAAGCACTAGCACACCACTTACCAGTCACTTTAAATTCACAGCTAAAGTGTCTTGGGGGTCCGTTGCGGTAGCGTTTGGTCACCGTGTACTGGAACGTATCACCCGGCAGTACCACGATCGATGGATGGTTAATCTGCAGCCTCGTTCGCCTGCCGCCTGTAGCCGTAGCATTAGCGCAAACGTCACACACGGGATCCGGTCGGTGCTGTTGGTTGATGTACACCTCTAGCCCAACGAATCGTAAATTCCTGGTGGCACGCTGCGTTACTGAAAGTCCTTGTGGGCGAAAGATATGTATCTGTCTGTTGAACTGTTTGCACGCTTTTACATCGAGATCATATCCTCGCGAATTTCGTACACTCGACCCAACCGTCACCAGAAGAAGCAGAAGCGTGCCAATCAGAATTTTTGTATGTTTCATTTTTGGAAGGATTTTCAGCGATGTGCCGATTCTTTCTGCGAAGGATGCTTACGCTACACTGAGGGACACTTGAGCAAACTTGAGTCGTTTACTCACATCAAATTCATTCACGCTGATAAGAGGGTAGCGAAATAGACACAAACACTGACACGACTCGTTTGAACTTATGTGATAAGAGTAAATTGAATTTTCCCTAGCTGATGTTATTATCACTAGAAATATCCCGGTTAATGTTTTCTAAAATATTTTTGAGCAAAAAAAAATCGAATTCAAATAAAAAGAGTGTTATAAAAACGCTCGTTTTGTATGAGTTTTTTTTTAATTCACTTTTGTTTTATTTTTTACTTTTGTTTTTCGTTTTCAGTTTTCAGTATTTGTTTTTGTTTTGTTTTCGCTACTTATTTGCTGCAGAACGCTCTCCTTCCTTCTTTACTTCTCCTTTTTTCCCCACTTCCTAGCTGTACTGTTTGTGTGTTTTTTCGTTTGCTTGTAACCATTGTATGTTTTGTTCATTCAGTTCCTTGGGGCGGGTTTTTGTGACCACCACGTGTTATATACCATGCTTTAGCTTCGTTTACAAATTTGACCATATTTTTTTGTGTTTTTTGTTTTTTTTTCTTCTTCTTCTCGGTCCCGCACCTGCCTTTACGTCCATTTCGCTTGTGTTGTTGATATACGGGCAATTACAAGAATGGATTCAAACTTTTACCTCCCCTGTTTCGTCTCACGCAATCCAGAGATTAAAGTGTAATGGGTGTGTGTTTATTTGTTGCTTTTTATATAAATTTGAGATAACATAAAAAACAAGTTGAATTCGTTGAACACAATAAGCACGCATTGACGCTTTCTTTTTGTGTAGTTTAACAAAACATACTGATTGCTCTCCGGCGCATCCATTTTGTTGGTGAAGAATTTATTCCTTGCCTTCGTTCACTTTGCTTGCAAAGTAATTAAATTCACACATCTCTTTGCGGTGCTTAGCTTAGAGCGAGCAGTGTTTGTAACGACAAATTTCACATATTCAACTACCTGTTCAACTATCATTCAGCAAAACTTCCTACAGAGTAAAGGGACAGAAATTACATCCGTACAGATATAATGGAACGGAAATAAAAAACTAGCAAAAGTCAATCGTTTCTGGGGTGTTTAAGCTCCCTCAACTCGTTTCCTTCTCCTTTCGCGTCCAGATTTAAATCCAGTCCAGTAGTTTACTTAATTCTTGTGTGTGTGTGTGTGTTTTTCCCCATTGGTTTTGCCATCCTTTTCCATGTTTAACATCATCGACCGAGCCCAGCCACCGAAACAGTGTTGCACGGCCGGGGCGCTAACGCCGGTGATCTCGCTTTATTAGTTCATTTTCGAAAAAAACTACAAAAAGTCCGTTTCAAAATGCGTTCCTTATGCTACCGCTGGCCTGCTGCATTACCTTCGCTCTACGTTCATCACACGTCCTCTGCAGCGTTTTCTTGGTGCTCCGCTCGTTTACTACCCTGCCTCACCTACACAACGTCAACTTTATCGTTTTTTCCCAATGTTTTTTGTTTGTTATTATTAATATGTACAAAGCCGTGCAGACAAAAACACCACGGTTAAAAGGGAGCTGTTTACGGAGTAAAACGGGGCGGACCGCAGCATTTTCCGCTTTTCTAATTTCCCCTTCATCCAGCACCTGTTTTCCATCGGTGCATGTGCAGGTTTTCAGTTCTCTTTCCACAAGTCTATCTGCGCTACGAAAAAAACAGAAAGTTGAAATTTGTTTTTCACAAACTAAGGGAGTGAAACAAAACCAAAAGCTTATCGTGTTCCGTGTTCCGTTTACACTCTACCCAATAATGCTTTCTTCTACTTGATTAGATCGTGTTGCACGATAATGATGTATCCTCTCCTTCAGTTTCATGTTTTACCGTCACTCTACTTATGCTTACAATGGGTTTGTTTGAAAGTGTCCTTTGCGGTGTACCAGAGGAAGAGTTTTTCACCTTCCCGCTTCCGTTCACTATACGATTTGATTAATATTTTTCACAAAGAGACACACCGACGGTTTCGTCCATCCGTCCCTCTCCTTCGTGTTCTCTCGCACAGTAATTAATTGTTTGTTTTTGTTCTGCTACTTAGCACTTACAATCTTAATTTGTTATTTTCGTGTAACAATTCGACCCTTCCACATGTGATTTGTTCTGCTGCTGTGTGGATGTGTAAAAGAAGTTCGTTCTGTCTATCATTAATGAAACTGGGGAGGAGGCCCTATAGTTGTATTCTATTGGTTTTTTTTTTTTTTTTTGTGTGTCATCAAGCACTTTCCAAACTGCAGCCCGGTTTTGTGGTGACGAAAATCGTTCACGTTTTTATCTAAATTTATGTTTTCACAATTTGTTACTTTAGTTTGCGTTTACGCGTATGATACAAATTCGTAAAACCTGTCCGCCCGCTGTCTCGCTACAAACGGTTTGCCACTTCTCGTTCTCCACAAACTTCTTTTCCATCTAAATAGTTTCCAAGTTCCTGTGCCTTATCCTCTCCCTGTCTGGCTGCCTTCCAGGAGTTATTTTGAGATAGATTTAACCACAACACATTTCAAATGCTCTACAAACGGGAAGGAGCTTAAGGGTAAAAAACGTAATCCTACCAACTAACTACGGGGGCGCTTGTTGCCGTTTGCCAATCTTCACACACAAAAGCGCACCGATTTTTAAAAATACCGCATTTTTCTTGAGAAACAGTCGAAAAAAAAAACGATAACATTTACAAATTGTAATGGCTGAATAATAGTAATGAGATGGGAAAACTTAAAAACGCTTGCGATTCAACTTCTTTCTTCATATCCCTGTGTTTTTTTTTACCGCTACACAAATGACACACAGACACCACGTACCTATAGTACAGCCGTACAGTACAAAGAATCGTTACATTCCATATTATTGGCACACTGCCCACATTGCGTGTTTGCTGCTGCTGCTAATCGTTCCTTAATTAATTTGTTAATATTTGCAATCAACACAAAACGCTAACGTAAAGTCTCGCTCTCCTGGTATTCAATCGAACAAGTCTACTTTTCTCATCCCTTTTCTTGTTTGTAATAACGGAGGAAGAAGGAAATCTATGTGTGTTTTTTCTTTTGCCAATTTGTTGTAGGGTGCTTCTTGTTATCTAATGTTCGTGACCGCTTCTACTGCTAGCTGTCCGCGTTTTTCTTGTTACGTCCGGTAAAATATATATATATTCTACGTTATTGTTTGTTTGCTTTGTTTGTGTAATAATTATTGTAAATTGCTAGTTTGATATCCTTCACCATTCCACATGCTTTGCTTTCAGTTTTTTTCCAATCTCATTTGGTAAGCATCTTCCAAAAATTAGACGCCTGTTAAAGAAGCTTACATGACAGCTTACCAATTGTAATACGGTGCTAAAATGCACTCTACATGCTGTTCTTCTGCTTGCTTCTTTTGTTAAGCTTCTCCATACCGATCGAGGAACAATAGCTGATGTTTTCCTTCCCATGTTTTGCTCTCATCCCCTGCGCTCTCACAGCGTACAACAGGAACCACAATCGAAACAAATAAAAAAAAAAAACCAGTCGCAACATAACAATTAAGTGACAACGACTAACGATGCGTGCTGATGTTTCGTGTGGGTGATGTGTTTTTTTAACTTCTTTTACAGAACCACGAGCCTATGGCGTGTGTTCCGTTGGACCTAAAAATGTTGCGTTGTTTCCGCTATGTTCGCCTTTATACAAAGAAACGGGTTTCCACCCGATGATGATGAGCATGAAGATGACACAACGAATATTTGACAGAGGTTTTGTTTCGCGTTCGCGTTCGCGCACACACGCAGTAGCGGCGGCAGTAGTATGGCTTGTGTCGGTTGAGATTGGTTAAGCATTTTCCGCACGTTTCTTTACAAGATGGATTATTCTAACGCCATTTTCGGGGTTTCAGTTTAGGTTGTTCTGTGATTTGCTGGTAGATTTTATATACTTTCTTTTACGCGCCACAAGATTTACAACTGATGACTGATGAGCGATGACGGAATGGAACCATGTGCATCATACATACCGAATGCACGTGGGATGGCGAGTGCGAGAGAGTGTAAGTTGGTTTCGTTATTAGTTTGTTTGTTTTTGTTTTCGCTTGTTCTTCTCTCCAGTTCCGTGATCGTCCTGCGTGGCAGAGGATGGGTGTATTCGGCGAACACATTTTTGTTTTGTAAGTTTGTTTTCGTTTCGTTTCCTAAAAGTGCCGACCCGTCCAAAAGCCACCACGACCCCGTCCTGTACAGGAGACGGCTGTACGTACGTACCAACGCAGACTATTTTGTTTAGTTTTTGTATTCTCTTTGCTTCTCCCTATGCTTCTATTGATTGATGTTCTACTAGAGTATGATGAACGTTAGAATCTGTTTTCTCTCTGCACTGCTTCTATTACTTCACTGCACTTGCTATTGCATTGCACACGTATCGGACATGGCAGGTATTGGTTGTGTTTTATGTTGTTTGTTGTTGTTTGTTGGTGACTTAATGATTGACTTCTTTATCCTTTATCGATACCTCCTATTTTCCCCTGGTTTTGAACCAGCGTTATTTTTTTCACAGCAATAGGAGGAAAAACTGTTAAAACGGATAAAACGCTCCCACAACTGGATATGCAATGCGCACCAACTGCACGCCCTCGCTTTCCAGCTGGCGAGTTTTTGCCCTATTGTCCTAGTTGCACTATGTTTGTTTTTAACATGCTTAAAGCAGGTGCTCTTTTCTTTCATCGCATTCCCGATCCCATCCCGATTGGACGGGCAGTCCGTTCTTTGGTAGCTGTTCTGCGGGAAGCTTTCTTCACACATCCCCACAGGAAAACCCGAGAACAGCTCTATCTTTCCGCGCATCATTATCCCCCTCTCTCTCTTCCTAAAGCCCTTTGATTACTGCGCACTCGTGCCCGTTTGCGCGTGTGCCGTGTGAGCGGGTGTGTGCTGTACCGCATATGTATGTCCCTGAGAAGAACTAGCTCTACTATTCTCCTTACTAGTGACTGGTTCGATTGAATCCAGTTTGTATTGCTGAACACGCACACACCTCGCCAACGCATCTCCTATTTTCACTGAGTCTTTGTACAGTGTGTGCACACATTTGCGAAACAACAGCAAGGAGGAGGTCTTGTGTAACAATTATAGAAAGGAAGAACGGGAACAAGGGGGAGGGGAGAGGGTTGTACTAGTGCGCTCGCGCACGCACAGCTTCCACAAACCGAGCGGATGGTAAAGTACAATATATAAACGATCAAAACTTAATACACGTATTGCTAACGATTAAAATCACAAAATTGCTTTGAAAATGTCATTAAGAGTTATGGGGTTACTTTAAAAAAAAAAAAACAAAACAAAACACACAAACACGGTTTCGCTAGATGCACGTGCCGGACATGCATGTCCTGTGGCACTGCGCGAGACGATTCGCAAAATCAAAAGAAAAAAAAAAAAACGGCTGCAAGGGACACCGATTTTTCTCTCTAAACTAACATAAATGTAGTGCCGCACGCAGCTACTAATCACGGGCATCCCGGGTTGGCTCTGCTTTAATCCTTCCCGCCTATATCGCCCAAGTGGAAACAAAGACTAAAAGAAGCTTGTACTATGTATCTGTCTTGCTGCACCGCAACAATGCTCACTAAAAAATTAAACTGCCGTCCCAGGAGCCAGTTGTCCCTCTTCCCGGGGGGAAAATTCGCCACCAAAAATTGAGAGGTCGTCACAGTCGCTGGCGGCGCTTATTACGGCACGGAGGGGGAAAACTAACACCACACCACAGCCTGGTTCCATCCTGTTCCTGTAGTAAAACCTCTACGCTGACTGCAGGATACGCGTAAAAACATCACCCACCAACATCCTTGCCAGCGGTTCCCGTTTCGTGACAACTCCCCCTGCTAGTGGAACACGACGGTAGCGGCACGTCGCCCTCAGCATTGTGGCGATGGCGACGACGCCCGGTGCCCACGACCGGTGGAGGCTGTCCCTCATTCATCATCACCAGCAGAAGACGGACAGTTCGCCCGAGTGCTCGTTGCTGTGTCGCCAGGTCGTCACGGAACGTGCCTTGAGCTACAAAGAGAAGAAAAGAGCCCGGTAAGTAAACAGTAGTGATTGGGGAATATATATTTTTTGTCGGTATTGGTTCCGGAATCAAAATTAATTCCGGAGAGAAGATCTTTAACAATGCTTTACAAGTTTTAATGTAATGTGTTTTTCAATACGTGCGCCAAGCATCGAGTAAGTGTCTCTTAAGATGGACTTGGGAGCTATTGAAAACCCTATAATATTACTATAGATATTTTCTCTAAAGTCAATTCTAGTTTCAGAGTGCCGGTTCCGGAATCTATTCCAGAATCGGGATGCAAAACGACGCCTTTTCTAGTTAACCTACCTGTTGCATCTTATCAAAGTCTAGGCATGGCCTGTGGGGACGTTGCAGCCTTTGCTGCTGGTGGCGGGGTTGGCGGCGCCGCGGCGACACGGCACAGTGAAACATTTTCGCCGGTGGACTAACGGACCGGCTAACGTCCATGCTAGTTAACAAGGTGTTGGTGGTGCTAACGCCCCCACCTCCCGCTTCCGGGTTGACCAGCGAGTCCGGTGCGGACGACAGGGACGCTACCGTTGCTGCTGCTGCTGCTACCGGTGCCGTCGTTGTTGATGATAATGATGATGTTCGAGTTGTTGTACTAAGACCGGATCCAAGGCTACCGGTGCCACCGCCGTGTGGTGGCGGATTGGTGCTGTTGCGGTGGCACACCGCAGCCAATGGACTATCACAGCCAATGGGGCGTCGGCCGAGACCGAAACGAAGGCCACCGACAGCACCACCACCTCCCACCAAGCTCGAGTTGCTATTGCAGCTGCCACCGGTGCCAGTTCCGTAGAATCCGCTCATACCGGTCCCAACGGTCCCAAGCGACGTGAGGGAAGAACCGGCCGAGGCGGACAGCAGCGCCGAACCGGACGATGGTCGGAGGCCGTTCGGTGCGGTGGGCGCTATAATTCCGGCAGCGACCCCCCCGCACCCCTCGCTCAGTACCAGCGGTGTCGTCGCACGTTGCAATATATGGCCACGGTGTGGTTTTAAAGCTTCTAGTGGTGGTGACGTGCGGAAGTTCACCGGGGCCGACAGGGGGGCCCCCTCTTCCGACTGCAGCTCCTCCTCCTGCTGATGCTGCTGAAGGTGGTGATGGTGGTGGTGCTGTTGGCGCACCGAATGATGATGATGGTGATGATATTGATGTGAAAGTGGATGATGAGTCGATTGCTGCTGCTGCTGCTGCTGGCTCGGTTGCTGCTGTTGCTGCTCCAACAAATAGCGAACCTAAAAAAAAGGAAAGGAAAATGTTAGATTCCAACCAAGTTTTGAAACTTGTTTGCAATGCGTTGCCCGTACCTCATCATCCGAATTGTGCGCTAGGGATCGTTTGCGTTTCTCCAGCAAACTGCTCACACTGCCCAACCGCTTGCCGGTGGCGGCCCCCGCCGCTGAGATCAGTTTGGTGGCGGCGGCCGGAACCGGCGGGATCGCCGTCAGGCTCGACAGTTCCTCCGCAAAATCGTCCAGCGGTTCCGTCGGTTCACAGGCACCGCCGATCACCATAAACTCCCGGGCCCGTACAATACTGTTGTTGCTGCTGGTGGTGGTGCTGCTGCCGCTACCGGGGGTACTACTGTTACTGCTACTCGTGTCCATGGCCCCCGGGCCACAATGGCCACCCACCGCCGTATTTTCGATGATTGTCGCTGCTACCGTTGTTCCCGGTGACACGTGCTCCTCCGCATCCACGTCATCCTCTACGATATCTTCCGTGGCATCGTCGACGTCGTCCTCATCCACATCCTCGTCCTCCTCCTCCTCCTCCTCCTCATCATCGTCAGTGTGATGAGGGTTTAGGAGGATGGGCAGACGGCCGGCGCCACTCAACCGGCTGGGCACACCGCTCACGCTGCCCACCTCCTCGATGCCACAGCCGGAACCACCGTTGATCACTTCCAACTCCTCCTCCGAGCTGTTCTGATCGTACAGCAGCAGATGGGAAGAGGAGGACGGGCCCAGAAAGGCGGGCGACTCGGAGGAGCATGCCGTGTCGGTCGGTGAAACGGTGTCCTGTCGGGAGCTTAAACCTAAACCACGATAGGAGAGAGAGAGAGAGAGAGAAAGAGAAAGAGAGAGAGAGAGAGAGAGAGAGAGAGAGAGAGAGAGAGAGAGAGAGAGAGAGAGAGAGAGAGAGAGAGAGAGAGAGAGAAGACAAAATGCAACTTAGTAAGGTCAATAGTCGACTCTATAAATCAAACAACATTTCTATGCCATTGCGCATCGGGGCTCACTGGGAGCCCTTCCCAAAACCTGGAACCCGCGCGCGTGTTAATGTGCGCACATGTTTGAACACGTTCGAGCAGTGGACCTATAACGCCGTTTATTTAATCGTCTTGTGCCTCATTTTTTTGTTGTAAACGTGCGCGCAGCAGCACGCTGGACACTAAATTCCAGTTCCCGTCGGTTTGAGGAAGCTAGTCACATACACTCACACACACACACACAAAACGGGCAGATAAGGGAGATAAGTCGGGAACGATAATTTACTTGTTAGCACCTCATCCCACATGGTGCGTGCTGGTGGTCGGGGATGGTTTGAAGGGCTGGAGAGCGGGTCGCACAGAGAGACACACAGGAGAAAGATGGAACGTTCAAAAACGGTGGAATTCACTGAATTTTTCCACCTCAGCACACAGCAAACAACTACACACAAGGCACGGTGAAGGTTTTCTTAAGACGGTTTGACTCTTCGAAAGGCACTTCACAAACGGGACGCTTTTTAAGTGAATTAGTCACTCTCCGTCCCGATCAATACTTTAATGTCAGGTTGTATTTTTTTTTCGTTTAAACAAAATTGAGATCAGGCGACCCCGTAACACACTCCTTCCAAAGGTGACGTGTGGCCGAAGGATGAGCTCCAGATCTCGAGATCGCGAACTGCAACAACACACACGAAACGGTTACTGCGCGGGGCGCGAGCGATGCGTTGCCGGCGTCGTGTAGACCATTTGTCGCCTTCAGAACCTTCTGCCGTACTGCTTTTATAGATGAACACCTCATCTGGCAAGTGGTACCGCGGGACCGCGAACCCATGGCACCACCACCAGCAAACTGACGACTTCACACAAAAGCAGATTAAATCAGACACACACGCGAGACACGCACTGCACGCGAAACGGAACGACGACAAGCGCACAGATCGGGCGAGCTGCATGTGGTTGTGAGGGTGTGTGCGTCAAATAAGGGTAGGTTTTTTAGAAGGGGTTGGCGGAGCTGGGCCACCACCAGAACAAGTGCCAGAAGTAGTGAATGATGATAGTTGTCACAAGCGCTTTTTGTGGAGTGCAAGCGCGTGTTGGTGTGCGCTGGCCGCGGTTTTCAATCGAAACAGCTGACAGTGAAAAGAGAGTTCGCGGACACCACCCGTCCTCTAGAGGGAGGGGGTTTTGGGTGGCGTCCCGGGTGTTGATGCCGCATTGCAATTTTTTAACGCCACATCGCGGGTTAGATGCGATGTGTTTTCTTTTTTTTCCGAAGGTAGTTTAAAGCGGCAGAGAGAGGGTCTGTGATTAGCGGTGTGCGTAAAGTGTTTGAACGAGGGAGTGAATTAAATGGTCGTAGCGAATAAAAAGATTTCATTCTTGACGAACGGGATAACATACTCTTGCGAGAGAAGCGGTTTCACTCTCTGCAATCCTAACTCACACTTTAGATTTAACGCTCTATCGAGAGTAAAATTCCAATAGAGTTTAACCGACGCTTTCGGCAGTAAAATCGCAAACAGTAATTTTCTTTAGCTCAATCAATTTGTAATTGTTCAAGCATTGTTGTTAATGTTTGAGAAGTTAGAACTTAATTGTAAAACAAACCATATATGTTTATTGTAAACTGTCAATAAGGTCCTCGAGTAATTAAATAAATGGTGAAAGAAGAAGAAGCGGATAGGCGCTAGGAGATTTCATAAAGACAATTTTTGTTTGGAAAGTCAATGTTTGACATTGCGGGTGTTGTATTCTAAGAGCTGATAAATGTTTAGATTAAAAAAAAGATTAAAAGATTAAAATGTTTTAGATTAAAAAAAAAAGATTGAAAAGATTAAAAACCATTGAGCGTATTCTTTTATCCAGGCTCTCATTTTTTAACTGAAATGTTCTTATTGTCTTCAATGATGATCATTGGATCTTTGGGCTACTTATCAACATTAAGAAAAGATTTATACTTCGGGATTCAACTGTAGTAAGCAAAAGTAAACTCGAGTTTTATATCACGAATTCTTGGAAGTTGAACCTTCGAAAGTGTTGCTTGAAGTATAACTTATTGGAATTTAGTTCGCGAAAGAAATTAACCACATGATAAAAAATTGATTGTCTAAAAGGATAATTAGCTTAGCTAAACGGAAAAATCTAAAAAAAACTCACTCTAAACAAACGGAAAACATAATCGTACTACGAAAGGTTGTTAGAGAAATGTCCAGATTCATTGAGTTTTTATTTTGTTGAGTTGGGTCATTGCTGTCCAATTTATGTGTTCTTGAAGTGATTTTCAATACAACCGTAAAGATTTGTTTCTTATATTTCTGTTTTCTGATTTCTGATTCTGAGAATTATATCCGAAATTGCATGTAACATTTTGCCTAAAAGTATCCAATTGAATTTACGTTATTGTTTTCTTTGGTCACCCCTTTAATTAATCATTATCAATATGATTTGTTTGACTTAACAACTTGTAATGCCGTCACTTAAATTACTTTCCGTGGAGCTGAGCTGACGGTAAGCTGATTGACAAAATCGTGTTTCCCGCACCAAAATCAGCGAACATTTTCTTTTACTCTAACGAGTCAAATAATTGGCCCTTACGTCATAAAGATAGGCTTTGGCCTTTTTAAAAGTTGGATCAAGTGTTTTGACTACCTATTGTAATTATTTCTCGCTCTGATTTAACTCCCGGTCAAGAGTGGTTATTTCCACCACTAGTCCTCTGATCACCGGTAGCATCTTGGCTGTCGGAACAAAGAAAACTCGCGCCTAACTCGCGCTCGCGCCATAAGGTCTCGCGCCTGGACGGACACTTCCCCAGACGACTATTTTTATACACTTCTCACCCGCATCCCACCCATCGCCAGACCTGGTTTACAATTATCGATTAAAATTGGTTCGCCGCTTATCTTTATCACGCCGTCGGTGCACGGTACCACCCGGTAGGGCCGCTCTGCTGGCTGTGAAGTGATTTTAGCTATCAGGTTCCACCGTGCGGAGGGGAACAGATATCGAGATAGCGTGTTAGTTCCGCTAGGTTCGTCCAGGGCTGAACCCGGTCGATACTCGGTCGAACCCCGTGTGTCAGGCGTGTGTGGGGCATGATAAAAGGAATGGTTACACCAAATTGTGGCCGAAGGGACGGCACGAAGCCAAGAAGCCACATCAGATGCTAAACACCAGCCAACGTCACACAACAAAAACGTTTGGCCGTTGTTGGTTAGAATAGTGCATCGTTACATTTGCTTTTACAATTAACATTTCGTTTCAGCATGAAGCTGCGATACGGTTATGTGGACGTCCCCAACAAAATGCGGGAGGTAACGTGGACAAGAAAAATCAAACAAACAAACAAACTCGCCCCGTCCTTTCGAGCAGAAGGGAACGGTTGCAAGTTTGTAGCAACAGTGTTCTTCGGTTGCAGCACCATCTCACCCTAAAGTCCCTTCCTTCCTAAAGCAGAGAGGAATAGCACGATTCATAACTTCCAATTTCTTCCATTGCTTCCTATTTGCTCCCAATTAGAGCTGGAGGGCATTGCTGCTGCAGCGAGAATCTTTTCACTCGCCCTCCACAGCGCGACAGGAGGGAAAATGGCCACACCATTAAAACAACATGAAAGCTCGCGTAACGGAACCACTCAACTCATAAAAGTACCGCCGCACACGCTTCCCCCCGGGATCGTTTTCTCTACAGCTGTAGCTAAAAATTGTTTCGCCTCGGAACAGAGCGCGGCAGACCCACACACAATTTGCAAGCTGAAACAAGAGGAGAGAAGGAAAGCGAAATGAACCATTCGGGTAAATAACGGAGGCATTTTGGTGCACCCGAGAAGCGCTCCCCTCACTCAGCGGTTTCTTTTGGGTGGTGTGTTTGTGTCACGCGAGAAAAATCGCGTGCAAACGCGGAAGACACTTCAGCCGAAAATTCCAAAGTGTACTATTGCTGCAACCGTACCGGCACGGCTCACGTTCTACTCCCTATTTCGCATCAGTTCTAAACAGCAGTTCGGAGGCGGTTTGGAACATTAGAATCGTAACCAAAAACGCTTCAACCATTTTGGTCGCTGGCCTCAGACAAAGGGAGTACAGCATGCGGTGCACAGTAACGAAGCATAATGTACTGCCGATGCCCCCACCACATTTCGCATTACTTGAGAAGCTAAGGACTGGAAGGGAAGTGGACTAGAGCCAACAGCGCTACACTTTGTTGCAAACGAACCAAATCACAGTGCAGTAATAACCGGGGCAGCATTTTCCATCACGGCTTCGTTTGCATACATCCGCCGTTCGCGTGACCGAGGCTCTCCCCACACCACCAGCAAGGCAACACGGGCCCTGATTGACTGGTGACGAAACGAAAGGATTTCCATCCGCATCCTGGGAGCTGGGCGCTGCAGCGTGAAAGGTGGGAAAAGCGCACCATGATAACACAGACACAAACAGTTTTGGAAGACCAATTCGTTGCAACAATGTTGCAAAACCGTGTCTGTCTGTCTGTCCGGGGCTCGGGTACGCTCCGATGACGTTACTCCCGATGCGTATCGCTTTTTGTCCCTGCTGCTTTTCACGGCTCCCGCCCGTTCGGTGCGAATTGCAGTGCAATGTTGGAATGTTAGACGATGCGTGTAAAATAATCGCATCCCTGCCATTGCACTGAAGTGCGGTGCGAGAAGTGCGCTTACTGGCAAATGCCATTTTTGCGCATTCGGTACATGACACATGGTTTTGTGTAGTACGCCCCGCTCCCCGCCCGGGAGTCTGACGGATGGTGTTTTTTTTTGGTTCTTTCTCCCGCCGGAACATATGCTGGTACGCGGTGCACCGGGGTTTTCCATGTCACTTTGCATCATGTGGACGAGTCGAACTCGATTTGTTCTTTGGACAGCTGTGAAAACAGTATGTTTAACACACGCTTTTCTTCGTTTCTTGGACATTAATGTGAACGTCTTTCATGTATTTTGTTACAATTCAAATGCATTGGTACGAGTTTTTCTTTTCAAAATCAAACAAGGTATTTAAAAAAGTTAAACTTACTAGGGTTGAACATTCATTTTTGAAGAACTTAAACGACATGGTGCGTTCAAATAAAAGAACGGACAAACGGTAGCTCTTTCGGTCATACGATTGTACGTTCATGAGCAAGGAAGGACGCTCTTTGTATGTTTCGTTTCGACTTGTACCCGGCGTCTATAAACAACCTGATTAACCACAGGACATTCTTTATCGCGACGGATAGTATCCATAAAAAAACAATTCCATTTCTTTACCACACAGTACAGGAGATACACGGTTTATGGAGGGACCAAGTGTCCGCACAAGTTGAACTCCTTTATGTTTCTAAAAAATGCTTTCAACTCGGTAATTTTTTATATCATTAAGTTTGCACCGAATATCAGTGAAGTTTTCTTTTTTTATAATTCCTAAACATTTTTTTTTTCATTTACTAATTATTGATGAGTCACATTAGTACAACGAAGCCAATGAAGCTGACCAATTTCCGCGTACATCAGAGACCACGTAACTCGGGGATAACCTGTACAGCTTAAAGTTTACGTACGACTCAGTATGAAAGAGTTGAACGAACTCAATTGTCTCATCTCTGACACTGAAGTATTTCACACTGCTTCGACCCAAACGTACCAAACATTTACACACCAATTTTCTGAGGCTCTTTTTGTTCTAAAATAGCTATCAAAATGGAAATGTTCTTTTTTCATGAACGTTTATAAACCGATGTCTCGCTACATGAGTACAAAGTAAGCATGCAGTTTTTTTATGAGTTTATTATTACACTCAAGAAACCCTTGTTCAATTATCTCTTTTTTTTTGATCAAGTAGGTTTCACGAATAAAACTGAAATGTTTGAAGAAATCGACCTAAGCTGACGTGTCGCAGAAAACATACGACTGTTTTATGAAAAAAAATAATACAAACCCGTTTGTTGCGGAATGCTTTGTTTTTGTACTAAAATGTACATGTTTTGACAGCTGATTTAGAACGAAGGGATTGCATAAAAATATCCCAGAAAAGAGCCGTCTAGAAGCAGTGTCACAGGATGATCTGACTGTTTAATCAATTATTGTACTCAGTTACATATAAGCAAACAAATTTGTTTTGTTTGAGTTGCATCAGGTATTGATAGGGTACGTCCGTCGAAGCCCACTGTGCTTATACAGTTTGTGTGTGCCACTCCAGACAGCGTTAAATAAATAGTACGCGCACTCGACACAAAGGCAGGACGACATCTCGAATGCAGCTCTCAATCTCTTCCCGAGGAATCGATAGGAAAAAAGTGAAAGGAAAGCACAGGGTCTTTTGTGTATTTCCCTATCTTACTGTTAGGGGTCCTCAACACACAGCACTCCACCGGAGGAGCACATACCTGGAAGCGTAATCTATCCCGCGCCACCTCGCAGGCCGAGAAGCGCGAGAGGGCAAAACATCAATGTGCTTGTAATCTCGATCGAAACATACCACACAGCAGCTGCTGTTGTGCCGGTGGGTGGATGGAGTGGTGCTTGTACGGGCACCGTGGGTGATGTAACGAGAATAACGAGTTCTACAAAATCCAATCCAATCAATTAGTTCGCTATTGCATCTCACGCGACCCGGCGGCGGCAGCGAGGAATCAAGAGGGCTCGACTCCGACTTTTACAAGCAGCAAGCAAATGCAACCAACCGACACACACCAGTAGGGCAACGGCAGGGTAGTGAGAGCGCATATACGTGCGAATATGTCACTTTCCCTTCCGGTCGAGCCGCTACCGCTTCTATGCGATGGGTATGTGTTTGTGCGCGAACTGCACTTGCACTGCACTGCAACTATCCTCCCCACTCCTACCACCCACCCCACCCGGCTTCCGTTCGCAAAAGGGATCGCTCGGTCGGTCGTCCGGCTGACCTTGAACGAGTGCAGTGCCTTTTCTAGCGCTATAACTAACGCTGCCGGGCATACTACATTGTTGCATCTAAGCCCGTCGCATCCATCCGCCCATCCATCTCTCTCCATCAACCCCCGGGAAGGGGACAGTTACACCCTTGCCCCTTGTCTATGGGTTGGGGGGAACGGGAGCGTAGTATGGTGCGCCCTGTCAACGTGATTTTTGCCGGCCAGCCAAAGTAGTGTAGTGCAATTGTGTGCACAATTATTCCGTTGATTAGTTTACTTCGGCTAGCTTCCCTTCCCTGCTCTGGAAGCACCGTAACCTCCCAAACTGTCTCACTTTCAATGTGTGTTTTTAGAGGCAGAGACGAGCTGTGTGGTCGATAAAGCGATTATAAATAGTGTACCAGCCCACTTTGCAGCTGTATCAGTGGTACCGGCACTCCCACGGGATCTGCTGGTTGTAGTATAAGCGAGCTGATATAGTCATACAAAACAGTGGGTAGTGGTGGAGACACTATTCATCGATGGTGATTAGATGGCCCACTCCCGTCAGAACGGTTCAAACCTCACGTGTAGCGACACCTGAAGCAAGACATGTGAGTTAGAAAGCCCGGGGGCTGTAGTTGCAGCGGTGGATCGACTTGAAATAGACCGGAAGGGAGGGATGAGCTGCCGGAGCGTGGTTTAGAACGGCAGAACGCGATCGTTGCTCGATCGCCGACTTGATATTCCCGATATTCCCGAGGAAAAAGTGCATTATTGCATCATCCGCATCCGTCCGCGGGTGCATCGTTCGATCTAATTTTATAATATCCTACACCCACTTGGGACGGGATAGTTTTGCACAAGCGGTGAGCCCGGTGAGTGATTGAAATGGGAAAAGGGAAGGGTAGTTTGTTTCATAATTCTTCCCTTCCCGGTGAGATCATCACTGCCAGCTGCAACAGGGCTGCTCACAAATACAAACATAAATGAGCCGCAGGCAATCATTGCACACTTTATTAGTTAGTGGTCAATGGTTGGCCTAATGAATGACAGCTACCATCAGTTGCTTGAGACAAAGGGGTTTATTTACTCAATGTGTTTCCTCAATGTTGTTTACTCCATAACAGGTTTAGTAGCATCAATAGTCCTTTTTAAATATTTAAATGACTCCAAAAGCAAATAAAATGAATGAATTGGGCTTGAATTAAATTTGGACAACCTACACAATTGTTCATTGACTTGAATATTTTCAATAACAAACATTTTCGTTGCTCAAAAATTGATTTTTGATTATTAGATCTTCATTTTCCGATCTATAAATCCGTGTTGTACATGGTTAATCTAAAGGATTATATATCTTCCATATGCAATCGATGGCTTATCGGTTTCATTAGAAAATATTGGTTTCGTTAAAAATTTAATAAAACACATGAAAATCTGTTAAAAACACAAATCTATCATTCAACCCTAAAGTATAGACGAGCAGCAAAAATCAATTGAACATAATTCAAAATATGTCTAGTGGTGGTCGTAAGTCAATTACCTCAAACCAAATCAAAATGTGCCACTAATCCTAATCTTATTTTAAAACCCAGACAAAAACTGACATTTCCAATCGTTCGACGTTTCACTTTAAGATAAGCTAATGTATTTAACTAATAAACATAAATAAAATCAACAAAACTAAAGCACCTCGACTAATTCCGAATGCAAGAGTGCCTGAGATGGATCCACACGCCCAACGCCTCATCCCTGCCCCTGGCCGAGTGAATTCGTATTTTGCAACGTTGGTAAAATCGGTGCCAAAACGGAGAATAACAATCGACTAGAAATGCTGTGTCGTGTGTACCGGTGACTGCGGACACCACACCTGTTGCTATAATCAACCATCTTTTTCCTCGTGTTTGCCTTAACTTGCTTCGAACACAATATATGGATGCGGGAGAGGCACAAGCGACCATAAAAAAAAAACAAAACCAACCCCAAAATAAGAGCCCCAGCCGTCCTGCACAGTACCAAGGTCGTACAGAACACGACACGGCACGCCAGTAGAATATTTAGATGCTATTTTGTGAACAACAGCCAGTGCCTTCCTTTTCTTTGTGGCACGAGCAGACTCGAAGAAGCCGTGCATTCTCTATAACGACGAATCGACGTACACAATCGAACTACGAAAACCTGCAAGACGGCAGAAGACACGGCGCGTCCTGTCGAGGAGCCATAAAACAGCTTTTCTACCTTCCTAGCATCGTCTCTAGAGGTTTGAAGAAGAACCGCAAAAAAAGCAAGCTGCCCAATTCCGCCTAGAAAAGAGAGGAGGCAGTAATGGGGGAGAGTGTGTGCTGGCGAAAGAAGCTTTTTTCTTGAATAATACGACAACGAACTGTTTGGAGGACGGACATCCCCTCACCCCGACCAAACCAAACAAAATAGCAATCGTATTCAAATGTCAAAGTATTTATATCGCTGCTTCGCTGAGTCGGCGCTACGTGACGAGATCAATTCTTTTTGCCGGAGAGAAAAGTGGGCGCATGGCGAAAGCAGGAGTTCCAGCAGAAGAGGAAAAAAGTTCGCAGTCGTCAACGGCACACTGCCTTGTTTGCCCTGAAGGTTACACCGAGGCTGCTGCTGGTAGAGTGAAAGATGAAATGAATTTTTGGAACCGACCATAGCTGCTACTGGGAGGCTTCATTTTCCATTCCATCGCCTCGTGCAGTACACGAATTTCAGAAGGGCTGGCGAAGGCACTCGCTGGTTAGTAGGTAGCGATGGCAGCAGACTGGAACCTAAAAATTTCCATTTTTCTCTATTCCCTGGCACAATGGTCATTTGGTAGGATAAAATTACAAAGTTTTCATCACACTTTTCTAGTTAAAGATCAATTTCTCATCACACTTTTCTTATTAATGTTAAGTAAAACGTTTGTGTTAAAAACAATTTCCAAAGCAACTTAACGGAAACATATTTGTACCTCAACATTCGTTCCAAACTGCCCACTGTGCCCACGGGATTGCCAAGGCCACTCTGCGTCATATAACCCAAAGAAGCGCTGGACTGGAAAAAGCGCAACACCACACATCCACACCCGAGAGACTCCCCCGGCATCACATTCAGACTTACCCACAGGCACAGACCTAACCCCTCAACCTAGATCACCACCGGCGACAGTGAAAGTGTTTGCAAAAAGGTTTTGCCTGGAGAAACATCGGTAGAAAGGGAAGAATTGCAAATGCAGAGGAGCCGTCTATTCCATCCACTATTACCAAGTGTGCTGTACACATTTTGGGAATTCCAAATTTATCCCTACATTAGTGTGTAAAGCTTGGATAGAATAATCATCCGAACGAACAATCGAGACCCGGGTGTACACGGGTACCGGGTGCTCTATGCGCCTAGGCCAGTTCATCCAGTGAGAATAAAGGGCGGACAAAATAAGCGATCCTCCGACCCAGGCAAGTTCGCCGCGTCACGTCAGACCTATCTCAAAATGAATTCCCGAGAAAGTTGTGTCCTTTCGGATGCTTTCCCGTCCCCCGTCCCCCACCCCAATCGAAGCCCGGGCTAAGTTATCCTAATTCAATGTCACAGCTGGTCATTGGAATACCGCACCTACCGAACCGCCGGCCAGAAAACGCTAATGCTAACAGCAACAGTGAATGCATGCAAATATTGCGACACCAACGCTAATCCCGCTCTCTGCCGTCATTCTTCCTTTCGTTCGCTGGAATCTTGTTTATCGATGTATGTAAATTTTTGCTACAGAGATACGGCGCCGCCTACGGGGGTTGGATATTCCCTTACTTCTTACCTCCGCACACCTCACCAGGCTGCAGGTTACACTGTTTGGAGGGGGAGGTTTACGTACCCGTTCAAGGTTAACTTTTCGCAAAACTATCGCCCACCTACTAAGTGCACTAGAGAGCGGATGAGGGAGAAAGGCGAGAAATGTCCAATGGGACGAAGTGAACAGGCATCCCTGTGCGATCTATAGCAGCAGGAAGATGACGTAAAACGCTCCAAACCGCAGCACAATGTAAAAGCCAGAAAGAAGATGACGCACCAGACGGGTCATGGTTGGAGCGGAGATAGTAAATAGTAACGGCGGAGGGGTTTAATAGTGTGATACGTCAAAGCGGGGCTGCTAAGGGTGATGGTGAAGTGGCTGACTGCCTCTCCTCTCTAGAACAACGCTTGCACGTGAATGTGCAGTGTACGCGCGCGGTGCACTATACCTCCTGCCGAGAAGGGGTGTGTACCCGACACACTGCACCGGCCACGGTCCCGGGAAGCTTCGAGATGTCGCGCCACGATTATCTAATACAGCGTGTAAACACCGACCAGACAGCACACCATGCCCGGCGGTTTGCGTTCGGGAAGCGTCCGAGTTCCGTGCCGTGTGAGACGTGTGCTTCTACTATCGCTCGGACGTCTCGGAAGTACACGATTGAATGTCCCAAAATCCAGCTGCCGGCCTTTCGGGTCATCATCTTACGATGGAATTTTCCTTTCACTGTTGGAAGCGGCTTCGGGGGGACCGCTTATCAGGCAAGCCGGTCGTTTGCTTGTGTGCTGAAAATTTGTGTTCAAATTTCATCAGCTGTTCTGCCACGCTTCGTCTGGAACGTCGGCCGGTGGTGTCGGCCTCTACCCGGCTCTACTGGTCTTATCTTCCCGTAACCGAAACAAGGCGCATACTGAGTGGGGATGAAGAGTATGCCTGGCTTTAACGCATCCGGCTCACTGCACAGTGGTCATATGCGGGGAAGGTATCGCAAAATTCAACTACAATGTGTCCTGGGTAAGAGAGAAGCTTTGATAAGGTAGGATTTTTGGAGGATCCGCAGACTCGTGGATGAGTAACCGTTTGATGCAATCGGACTTGCAAACCAATTAAACTTAATAAAATATGAAGAACTCAGAAACTCTAAAACAGAAACTCTATTCTTGAGAAAAACTTTCATATTGTTCTTTGGTTTCTGTCAATTCCAGGGTTCAGTGCAGTTCGCTTCTTACAATCTGTGTTTTCAATTATTTGAAGAATTAGATGAATCCAAAATATTGAAGATCCAAATCCAAAGACTCCTTACTTATTCATCGATAATGTCAACAAATGAATGACATTTTGCGTTTTCGATTGAATGAATGAGACAGTGCAGATTTCGATTGTCTACTTAAACAGTTCTAAAACAGTTCATCGAGTTGTTCCACAACACCAATGAAATACAGCAATAGATACTGCACATCCCACGTCAGTATTTCCAAGCAACCAATCGGAAACAATATTATGTTCCGCCTTTTGCTCCAAACTGCTCACCGTGCAGTGGTGAAGAAGCACCAGCGCCTTAAGACACTCATCATGTATCATTCAAAACAGGCATGGGCAACTCATTACAAAAAAAAACGACACAGAGGGAAAGAAAGAGAGCTACCAGACTCACAAACAAAACGCAGAATAGCTCGGTGCCTTGTTATGATGTACAACTGTACATACGTTACGGGACACTCTCGTTCGAGCGCTTCTAATCATCGCCAATTCGTAATCTTATCAGCGCGCTTTGATGTGTTTGAGCAGTGCGAAATCAAATCTCGCGCGATACATCCCGAGTAAGCAAAACTCAAGATAAGAAAAAGGTGTACACACACACACAGGGTTGTTTACGATGGGCGTCCGAGCGCGAGTAAACAGCGTGTGTAACTCGCGCGACTCGCCCATCGGAACCGCCGCCGATAACAGGGGATAGATGTGGTGGACCTGGTTTCCTTGAACCTGGCCTAGCACAACTTTTTGCTGCCCCTTGCGAGCTGCTGCAAAAGACGGGCCCCCATTTTATACGATAGGGGATGGTGAAGCCTTTGTAGTCTCTTACTGATGTCGTACTGCATTCGTCGTGAAGAGATGTCGTACTGCATTCTTCGACAAGTTCAGGTTTTGTAGATAAACGAGATGGAATTAATCTAGCGATATATCTGGAAGTACGTAAGAATTGAAGTCCGAGGACATGCCCAACAAAACTGGTACTTCTAAGTGGCAAGAGGACTCCTCTTCCA
The DNA here is from genome assembly GCA_000349105.1 of Anopheles epiroticus. Taxonomy (NCBI): domain Eukaryota; kingdom Metazoa; phylum Arthropoda; class Insecta; order Diptera; family Culicidae; genus Anopheles; species Anopheles epiroticus. Next base: position 422,553 of record KB671953.1, on the reverse strand, counting down.
GCAGGTCTATAAACCGTCCAGTCAACCAGTTTGACAGTGTGAATTGACAGATAAATCATAACCCCGTTGCTGTAGTCGTCCGTTCACTTATCTCGTGAGTTACTATTGTAATAGAAAAGTGGCATGCATTAGAATCCCTTCTGAAACAATTGAACGTTCTCCAGCACTCTCCTCTTACTCCCACAACATCTCTCAACTTCTTATCACCGGCGGATTACATATTCGGTTGACCTCCTCGCGTGGAGTGGCGGCGGGTTGCCTTACTCACTTATGCACACAAAACCATCACCCATAGCGTTGTTTGCTGATTATAAGATCTATGCGTCCCGGCAGGGTACAGTAGATTTTAGCTGTCTGTTAAGCTGCAGCAAATTGCAAACAAATAAAAAACAGTCGACTGCACAACTTCGAGGTTAAATAACAACCCGTTTGTAAACCTCTCCGCGGGCCCGATCAGTTACCCATTCGCACACGAATGCAACGCATGATGATCGTCAAACAACAGCGTGATGAACGGCAGGAACGCTTCCTAACCTTCGTACCCACACAAATAATCCGCCAAGCGTCTTCCCCGCCGTTGAAAAGCCGTCCACAGACGTAAAGAACAGCACGAACAGCTTTACAATAAATATTAGCCAAACAATAAACTCCCTCGCCCTCCCACCATCCCAACCGAGCGCGATGATCGTCAGTCATGTTCTAAAAGACAAACGTTGTTTTTGCAAATGGGACAGGAAATTGTAGGAAATTGTACAAACACGTCACTCGCTTATCAAAAACAGCTGATTTTGCCCGGGTCCGGGCTGGGTAAAAACAGTACGCAGGGAGGGCAGAGAGTGAGAGCTAAGCCCGCGCGCGCTATAGGCTGAGTTAGCGTATAGAGTTAGCACCCTGCCCCGGTTCTAGTTCAGCCCTTGTAGCCGATGTTTCTTCCTTATTATCGTAAAGCGCGTAAACACCTATAGCGCTATAGCGTCATAAAAAGATATTTATAGACCAACAAAACACAAAGCACAAACACGCACACTGTGTGCGCGTACGTTTTAGCGGAGGAGGGAAGATGGAGAATGGTGGTAGAGATGTATTCAAATGTATTTTAAAAGCAATTTCTCAAACAATCACTCGTCGTTCCATATCACTCCTCCCAACCGAGCCGAACTGAGAGGTACCATAAGTCATAATCGTTGTCTTGAAATGTATGCCTCGGGAAGAATGTGTGTGGCGTGTGCTGCTCGAGTGCTTGAAATTACGTGTACGTGTGAACGAGCGAGAAGGGGCTTGAAGTGCACGACAAAGATCTTTGCATTCGAATTATTCACTATTAGCATAGTTAACCAGTTGAGCCGAATAGAGAGGTAGAAGCTGATTCAGGTGTTCTGTTCGCAATGGTTGGGGGACAGATAAAAAAAAACCGGTTCATTTTATTATACACTGAGTAAATGTACGTTATTTTCATGATTTTTGGGAGCAAATTGAAGAAACGCTAAAAAATTAATCAAACCTCCTTGTTTGTAACAATATGATTGTCTAAGCTAAATGCACTCAAAACAGCTGTTTTAAGATTGACTTGGTAACTGCAAGAAAGCTGAAGCGGTAAGCGGCCTGCGCTAGAGGATTCAAATGTAAATCCATCTGAAAGTTTTAATGGACGCATAAATATTTTATACTAACCCACCAAATCTGGAGCGCTCAGCACGGCTCGGTAACAGCAGAGTACTATCGACCGGCGGTGTTGTGTTGTTTATGGCCGAGAGATTAAATCTCGAAACAATAAACAGACCGAATGATGACTATTTGGAAGTTCTAATCTATGAGATGTTTGGTTTAGAAAATCGATGCTGAAACTGTCGTAAACTTTCTACCCGGCAGTTAAATAATCAGGCATCTATAGGATTAACATCAGGTCTAGTTTGCTTTTACTACTAAAAGAGTGCATAATTGCTAGTACAATTTCCTGGATATATACATTATGAAGCTTATTTTAGCAGGATATGTTTTATAATTCCCTGTAAAGTGTGAAATGTGATATAAACTGTTAAACAGTTTTTTAGATATTTTTAATTCATGAAACGAGACAGTCATTACGTATTACCTATTAACATATCCTGTTGTAGAAGCAAAACAATCTTGTATAGTGTTTTACTGACTTGTAACTGCTGTTCAAATTAATACCCTTTCCGTTTTTTTGTATATTGAAGGAACTGTTACAAGCCGTGCATCAAGTGTCTTTGATCGATTAAATTGCTTGTGAATTATGAATAAACAGACTCTATCAATATAATTCTGTTTCGCAAGAGGTTAGGAAATGGTCAGCGTTAATAGGTGAATTAATGAAAATCATCCAAGCAGTGAAATACAAAGCCAAAAACTACAAATAGTAGAACTAATTATAATTGTTCTAAGAACTCCAAAAAATCGTTTTGAGTTGATTAGGAAACTTATTTAAGCTACCCGTTTCGACCTATTTTGGTGCATTTTTGATTCAAAAAGTTGAAATAAAAAAGTTTGATTTTTTCGCCTTATTATCATTCCATAATGTGACTGTTGCTTGTGTCATGTTTTTAATTTCTATAATTTTCTTTTCTGTATAAAATTATCAACTAGCAATGGCCGTCTCTACTAAATAAAAAAAAATCTATTAGATGAAGTCAAAGTGCTAAGTCATCGTGAACAAAAAAGAGATCTTTGTTATTTCTTCAATAAGTCGAAAACCTGCGATTGAAAAATGCAATAAAAACGCACTTCCTCCAAATAAAAAAGCACTGCGCTGCACCCCAGGAAATGATGCTTCCTCTTGTGCGAAACACACAACTTCAACACAATTTATCGATGGCTGCTAGTGTGTCACTCGGTGCCCCTCACAAAGCACCAGTTCAGCAAAAACTTTGTAGCTATTGACCACGAAATTAATGGGCTGCACACACTGGCGGCACCACACCGAGTGGGTCGGTAATTTTATTGCCAGTACTCCCCGCACGCCGGTCCGGAAATTGTTCCAGAGCCGATCATTCCAGCCCTGAGATCCGGACCGTGTGACGTTTAATGTGCCGCCCATAGAACGAGCAAAAAATGTTCGATTGCCATCCGGCGGCGTGTGTGCGTAATCACGATGGATGGCCGTCCGAAAATCCATCCCCGAACCATTCCCATTTTATCCTTCACCGTCCCAACACCCCCCCCCCTTCCACCCGGTTTTCCTCGATTTGCGCACATCCTTATGCAAGAGCATTCTTTCAAATGGCGGTGGTGGAAAAGTTGGCTTCATTTGTTAATGAAATGCTGAAACCGCGCGCGTACCAGAGAAATAAAAACCGGTGCCAATGATTTACCGTCCTTACTAGCTACTGGAGCTCCGCAGCGCGAACGTGAGAGTGAGAGATATCCGGCGCTTATCCGATTATGCGCGCCCCATAAGTGATTAATCCACGATTTCGACATTCATTATGATAAGTGTCGTTGCAGCACCCACCGTTATCCCCCGATTCCAGCCGATTTTTTAAGCCGCTGAGGTTTCGTGAGAGATTGCTGAAGCATTATATTTGCTGTTGTGTGCAAAATTTGAATAATGCAATCGAGATATTGTGCGAGTAGGGGGGGGGGGGGAGGAGTCAGAAATGGGTGGGATGAGAAGGACGACAACATGCATCCTTTATTTTTTTTTTGCTCTTGTGGTTGTTGTACTTTACTGCACACATAATGCAAAACGAGCCATTTCGACCAATTTGCATAAGGTTAATTTGAAACGACATCATTTGCAAATAAAAAAGGGCCGGGCGAGGCGAAAGGGAAGGCGGCCACAAATAATATTGACAGCAGGGCGCTCGCTACCGGAAGGAGCCGTCCTTTTTAATGAGATTGTCTTCCAGCTGGCGGCATCCATTAAATATGAAACGATTGTCGCGCGTCGCTCTTATCGGGTTGCGGTGCATGCAATTGTACTTTATTGCTGCAGTAATGACACGAAACCGGGCGCCCCATGTTCGGCTAATTAGTTCAATTAAAAAAGGACACACAAACCGATCCCACTTGCGAGCAGTCGGGTGCTCGGCCCGGAACTGCCCAGTGTTCCCGGTGCAACAAGCAGCAGCTCGCAAGAAAACCGAATAACACACGCGTAGTCCATTGCTCTTCTACTCCCTACTGAGCGGATTCATTATTAATTCGTACCCGGTGCCTGGTACAGCGGTTAGCAAAAAGACAACGCTCCAAAAGGGTGTTGCGGAAGGCCTGGATTCAAGACCGGTTGCACCAACCGACGCTGTCTCCGATGCAAGATCGGGCGAGTTTTATTATGATGGGGCGACTCACCCACAGTCGCCCACTGGTGTAGCCGTCTGCTTCGATTCGATCGGTGCATATACAATGCACAAACTGCAACATTGTAGTGTGTCCCTTCCGGGCAAGGAAGTCTGGAAGGGTGAAGACACCCGAACCCATCATCAGCCAGTCTTTGCGGTTTGGACGTCCATGCTCCGTCCAATCAGCTAGAACTACTGGCTAAATAGTACCAGAACGAAACTCACTCCTTCCCTGTTTTTTATACAAATCACATTTACCAAACTCCACTGCCCGATATACCCCCCGATTCCATCCCTGTAATGGGGCCACAGCCCAGAAGCCTCTCCCTCGTTCAATGAATGGGGGATGGGAGGCTCAGCAGCTAAAATCCGTAACGCCATCGACCATTTTCCGGGAGCACGGTGTGGCTGGAAGAAAGCAGTGAGGCAAAGTGAGCGCATACATATTTCATCAGCTCACATTTTTATTCCAATTATACAGACGACCGGCGACCAACGACGGCGACGACGACGACGAGGACGATGGCTCTCCCGGTGATGGAAGGTAAGCAGCGGCAAAAGCTGGACATACGGAGGGAGAAATTTAACACCCACTCATCCACCTTCAAGCGACTAGAAAAAGAAAAAAAAACTCACAACGAGCGAGGGATGGGGAGGTGGACCGTAAAACCCGGGAGAAGCGCAGTTTTGCATAATCCAAGGGACATGAATTTTAACAGCAGCAGAGCAATAGCCTTCGATACTACTTTTTTCGCCAGACAATAACCTTCTCTCCTTGGGTGTGCTGGTTGCTTATTTTTTTCCTCGCTTTTGCTAGGTTCTGTGCGTATGTCAGAGTTTATGGTTAGCAGAAAAGTTGGGAGAACCAAGGGCATTGCACAAAAAAAAAAACAGGGCAGACCAGGAAAATATGTATATACATACATCAGGAACATAACAACGGACGACCGCTCGGTGGTAAAAGCTGCTCGACGCCTACGGCTTTCACTTGATTGATTGCTTAATCGAGCGGCAAGCGGTTTCGGCACGGCAGCAGCAGCACAACCGAATCAATCTTTGGCAACAGCAGCACAAGTAATTGTGGGTTGTCTCAAGTGAGTAATGTCGTCCCGTGCGTTTGATAAGGTTTCACACGCATGCGTGAAGTGTTATGTTTAATTTTTACTATTTTTTTCCGGAGGGCAATGATTTAAAAAAGTTCTGTTCAGTTTTAAGTCTGAAAGGTTTTGAGGATTTGAGTAGCATCCCAATATTGATCTACCCAAGGCACCGTCTAGCGGCAGCAAGCGGAAGCTTTCAATAAAATGCTTGGCTTGATGGCTCATAAATCATACTATTCAAATCATTTCTTCATCGTTTTTTTTATATAAAAAGGAGTGTTATATCAGCATCTCATGAGCTACTAATCAAATATGACAAAAATCTAGGAATACTAATTTAATTACTTTTCCGCGTAGTTTTGCCAAAAACTAGAGCAAAATTGACACTCAACATGTTTTCGCAAGCCGCCACCAGATGTCGCTAGTGTACAACCAAATTACTCGAACAAATTACTGCTCGTGTACGCTCAACTTAAGGACACTATCGATTTCTTGCCAGCATTGTCAGGAACCTTTTCTGGAAGATTCTGGATTGTCAAACGACTCACCCAGCAAATGGGCAAGCTATCACACTATTTTTAGTGCTCTCATGGAAACACACACCGCGAAGCAAAGTAAATCAATCCAAACCGATAGATAATTAATTTGCTACAGCTGACGTCTAACCGTCATTTATCTTCATAGCCAGCACAACCGCCTCCCATCTATAGTCTCCACACCAAGGGAAAAACGGCGGAAATCAAAATTTCTCAAACGTAAATCCTTTTCCTCACTCCCCGACAGAGAAAGAAAGGGAAATAATTTAACATTTAACAACAACAAAAGAATACGAGCGTTTTCCGTCAAGCTACCTTCTAACCCTACCCGTTTAATGCACAATCAGATAATTGAATGAAGCGAATTATCCTATCTCTCTCTCTTTCCTTTTTCTAGCAGCACTACCTTTCGATGCTAACATTGTACCGCAACAAACAAATGCTTCACTTTCGACATGATTGCACAATCATTTACGCCCCCCCCCCCTTCACTTTTTGCGGACAAACAGCCTCATGCCCCGCGTGAATGTTGCAGCTTGTAGCACACGCCCGCATTGGTGCTCCTGGGCCCAACTGTTCGCAACAATGTCGCCGCGCTTACAGAAAGAAATGGAAAAGCTGATTTGAACATTCTCCCTGCTCCTTTGTGTACCTCGGTGTGTGTGTGTGTCATTAGACGGACCGAATTTTACAGTTTGATTTGCTCATCAAACTTTCAACCCGTAATTCACCAGTCAATCAGTCAACTTAGGCCCGAGAGTCAGCCGTCCGCCCGCGTCTAAACCCGTCAGTTAGTCATTCAATATCATCAGCGTGTCCTAAAGGAATGACATTACAATTCAAGCGGAACAAAATCGCTTCCCTTCCAGTCTGCGATCACGTACGTTCGGGGAAAAGTTCAGGAAAAGCACCGCCCACGACGTTCTTCGTTTGCATGCGGCAGGGAGGAAAAGGAAGGTGCACCTCCCACCTAAAGCTATTTTATGCACAGTTTTACCCAAACTTCTACCGTCAAACACACAAACACTTAGTGGATATTTTTATGAGCCGTGAATTTCGCATTCGGGCCACCGATAATCTTTGACCCCCGGTTCGCGCAAATCTGGTTCGTTTTGGCTTGCTGTTTTCGGCCAGCGGTGGAAGCACAGGTGGCAGGCGGCCTAGAGAAAATGGGCCTGCCGTGAAGGGCAATAAAAATTGAGCCATAAAACTTTTTACTGCTTGCCGGACACACAGACACGCATGCACGCGCACAAGACGTACCGAGTTTAGATCAGCTTTAGATCAGGTCGTTGCCGGAACGTCGTTGTCCGCTCTGCGCCAAGCCGAAACAGCCTGATAAGCCGTGAGATTCTTCCAATAAAGCTGCTCGTGCCTTTCTTCTTCTTCAGTAAACTTGCACTTTCAAAGCATAAAAAATGGATCAAAAGCTCTGTGATCGGTAAAGCCTCCCTTTTCGTGTTTTCCATCAAATTTCGGCGCTCCGATCAACAGTGAAGCACGGATTGGATCCGATGTTAGAATATATGATTTGGTGGAGGGGTTTGGAGCAGATTTTTTTCCCATTTCTTTTCCATTGGCTTAAGCTGCTACGCACACACACAGTCAAAGGCATACGCACATTTATACCCCAAGCTCCGAGAAAAGTTTCGGCCCAGAAAAGCGGCCACAGAAACGCAAGAAAACCATTGCTCTGCGAGTATCCGAGTAAGGCAGGGGGCGGCGTCATTGAATGGTATCCGGGAATGCTTCTCTGGGTTTTGGGTAGTTTGGAAAAGAATGTGCCGGAAACAACCGACCGACCGTCCAAGCACTACAACGAACGAAAAAGAAGGCAGCGCCAGAAAACGGAAGTCCGATCCGATCTGCCGACAGCAAAGCACAAATGGGTGGAAGTGAGTTGGCGGAAATTTAATTAACTTTCGGTTAAGTCCTTGACCAGAACAAGTTCACACACACACACACACCACTCGCTGGGACATAGCGCGGGAAAAGGCGTATGCCACGTACTGTGTGCTGTGTGCTCTACCACTGCCGAACGCCGATGCTTCGAACTTCCGCCAAGGAATCGATAGCATCACCACCTACCATGTACAGGGGTGGAATAATGAATAAAGCTTTGTACTACGTATTTACTTTGATGGGATAAGAAGTTAAACTGATTTAGAGACATTAGAAAAAAGCAAATACAAACGAAGAAAGTAAGCCAAACTAACAGCGCGACGATATTTTTCTCTTCTTTCTCATGCGCTGCAGTGTATCCCAAGGATCCTGCTGCAAATGAATTTAACAACGGTTGCTTTTAATTATGCAACGGCAAATGTCCATGTTCAGAAACCGCAGCTTTTACCCCCTCCCCTCTTCACTCAACATACACGGTGGTGCAATCGCCATCTCGGTGTGCAACGGTGTACACGGAGCCTTCGAGATTCCCGATTGCCGGGCGGACTGCTGCTTCACTTCACAATACACTGCAGGGAGGAAGGCAGGGGGTAGAGCTTTGTGCCATTCTCTCTCTCCCTCTCCGTCAGAAGATCAAAGCCCGGACAGGCGAGATCCGTGCACGTGTTGTTTGCCGTGTGATAAAAGGCTGTGGAAAATAAAATTTTCAATTCCAGCTGCACACATCCTCACCATCAGAACAACCCTCCCCCCCCCTCTCAACCACTAAAGCTAAGCAACTATGGTGACCGAACAAACAAAGTGCACATCGGACACCAACCAACCGAGGGACGAAGGGGACGGGGAGACAAAACGATAAAAAAGTCAACTAACGCGAAACAAGCGAAAGCATATAATTGATGTTAATTGAATAATTTAGTCGCCGTGCTTCACCACTAAAAGCAAAACGGGCGAAATAATGCTTTCATCCGGTGCTGCGGGGGGGGGGGCGACATGCAGGGCGATGGAGTGGGGCCGGTGCACATTTCTAAAAGCGAAAAAGAAAAAGAAGAAGCGTAAGAAAAAGCGCAAAACTCCATAGACCTTCCCCCTCTCCACCCCCTCCCCCCCACCACGGGGTTGGGAGGTGCTGTTTTGTTGGTTGGAGAAGAAGCCATTCGTCGCTGCTGTAGTGCGGAGCCGAAGCGTCGTAATGTGATTATTCGTAATAAATATTAGCCGCTTAGTTGCGCTTCAATGTTGATCGATCAAAGGTTTTTTTTTGCTGCAGCTGCTTGCTTGTTTCTTTACGCCGGACTCATCTGCACCTAGCGCTTGGTGCCATTATTCACTTAATCAATATGGAAAGGCAGTAAATCGTTTAGCCCGGCGAAGAAGGCCAACGTCAACGGGAAACATTTTAATTTGAAGCTAAGATTTTAGTATTTTAAATTTTAAATTTATTGTATTCTATGAAGCTCCATCGTTAGCAGGAGGGAGATGACGTTTATTGTACGATTGGCATTGCCACTTCCTTGTGAGAACGAGATAATTTTATACACATAAGTAGTTTTTGAATACTTGACACAATTTTTACACTTCGGTAATATTATTTTGGGCAAATCATTGTTGTCATATTTCTATATTGAATTAAAAAAAAACTATTTTTTTTGTTTCGAGTTGAACAGTACAAGTACAAGTTGTTCAACTGGCAGTTTAAAGAGAAAATCTAGATATTAAATTTAGTTACGAGCAGTTGTTGAGAAAGCTCCAATTTATTCGGTTTATATTCCATTTGGTTTGTTTAAAGTTTAAAGTTTAAAGAGAAAATCTAGATATTAAATTTAGTTACGAGCAGTTGTTGAGAAAGCTCCAATTTATTCGGTTTATATTCCATTTGGTTTGTTGCTTTGACAATTGACTTTAAGTCATAGATATTATCTACCCTTATTGCGTAACAGTTGTGCTAAAACTAGTGAATAGTGTACTTACAAAGGAAAAAAACATAAAATACCTCATTTCTCTACACTTCAAAACAAATTTCCTATTCTAAATTTTATTTAAGTTGAATTTAAAAACGAAAATAGATATTAAACCACTTTTGCATTATGTTTTACGTATTGTCGCTTTCCAGGGAGCAAAAGAAACAATCGATGGAGACGCCTGGCACCTCGTAAAAAATAACATAGAAATGCATTACAATAAATTGCACAACCATTCCTCTGCGATAAGCACGAACGGGAATGGACATCTCTTGCACAATATTAACCTTCTAATAATTCTTAAATAAACCATCCTACTTCAAACGAACCAGGGGCTCATTATGCTAAACCCAAAGCAACATAAAACAGAACCCACCCGTACGTAGCACGTGCAATCGAAAAAGGTTACCCGAAAACCGAACCCATTGAAATCGCTCAAAAGCAACTCTTCGTTGCAGCCCCGTAATGTTCATTTACCAGTACCGAGGCAGCCAACGTAAAGAAATTGCGATAAACAGCGAGAACTTAGGAGAAGAATAAGTGTGCCTCGCCGTCGTCCCACAAGTCTTCGTCATCGTCAGCGCGCCCAGAGCACTCTTCCCGGAATATCGTTTCTATTTTTAGATAAACATAGCCACACACACACATATATATATATACACATAAACACACGCAGATACGGGCAGAGTTCTGACTTTCCTACGGAGCACGGACATGGGATACACTCAAGCCTCGGTTTTGGCGAACGAGAGTGCCGCGAAATAAACACACAAAAAAGAGCAAACAAATCCATTCCAAACAGCATCACACGCCAGCACGGTACAGGCAGGCAGGCTGGCAGGCAAGGCCCGGGAGTTTCGCCGGAAGGAGATCAGTTTTGAAGGTTAGAGAGAGGCCACCCTTAGGGGAAGAAGAGAGCGGCGCGCTTGGCAGGGGGAAAGGAGGTGGAATTCTGTTTTTTTTGCTTAGTGTTAGAAGCCTTTTCTTCTGCTCTCGTGGTTGGGGGTTTTTTGGCAAATCGTTTCACAAAAGTGCTTGCTCATCGCAAGATGCTTTAGCTGTGGCTCGATACTTGGTGTGTATGTACACGAGAAATTGTTTGTTTGACCTTTTTTCCTTCCCTGTTTCTCGCTCTCTTATTCGCTCAAGGTATGCCTCTCTCTCTCCCACACACACGCGCGCTGCCTCTTCAACACCTTGTGTCAAAGGAATGTGTTTACGATTTTACGTGAAAATACCAATAAAAGCATCTTCACGTTCAGCATACATATCCACGATGCCGGGAGAATGATTAGCGAGAGCGAGAGCGTACGGAAACTCTACCCAAACTCAGCCATCGATGTATGTATGGGTGTGTGTGTGTGTGTGTGTGTGCGCGGTAGTACACAATTTCTTCGGTTTTCGGGAATCCCTATTACTACCTCCCACACACGCTTCCCAGGTTTCCTCTTCGTACACCACCACAACGCTATCGTCGGTCTCTTTCCGCAACAGTCAACCGATGGAAATGCGCGCCTGCGCACACAGTTTCCTCGTAATGGCCCTACGACGACGGCACCTTCCGAGCGGCAAGCAAGCAAGCAAGCAACATGCCCCCAAACCAACCTAAAAAAAGGCCGGTGGAGAAATGTGAATGAACGAGCGGACGCATGCGCCCGTGCTTTTGCTACGAGCACGGAGGAATTTTACGATATCGCAAATCCCCCCCCCCCCCTCAACCACACCACATTTTCCCACCCCTTCACGGACAACCCCCTTTCCCGTCCCTTTTTGCCCATTGTGCGAACGATGCTCATGCATAAAGAGCAGCTTGCTTAGACGCTGTCGCGCTCTCACTGCACCACAGGCAGCAGCACTCTCGCGCTCGCGATTCGGCAGTGCTGGGAAAGAGCGTACCATTTTCCCCACATCAACCACCATCCCTAGGAGCGTTGCCCTACCCCTAGGAAGCCCCTACCCTTTGCCAAACTCGCAACACCGGCCACTATACTATCAATGAACTTTGTGTTGACCATCTAACACGCCACTCTGGCACTCGCTCGCGTACCCAACACACAAGAGTAACTCGCGGATGCCACTCAAGCTCAGCGTACACCAACTGAACCATTCTCTCCCTTCCCCTCCACCCCTCCCGACCGGAAATGGGGTGGTCGGTCCGGGGGTGAGAAGTACACTTTTAATATAAATCGCACCGCAGCGCGGAGTGAGTGCTTTTATTTCACGATCGCCTTACGCCTTTCTACACTGGCATGGTGTTGCACTGGCACACAGGATAAGGATGCCATAACAGGGTGCCTCACAAAACAACGTGGCGGGTTCATGGATGTGGAGCGGTGGTGTGTGTGTATGCCAGAGCTGGTGCGGCGTGCGTCAGAGAGTTTGTAGTGTTTTTCTTAGCGTAAATGTAGTGCTTCTCGTGCGATGGATTTTTTGGTTTTGGGCTTCTTGTTCAGGTCCTATGCTGAGATTTCATACTGGGAGAGTGCCTGTGAAGGAACTCGGCGGGGCTTTGGTACGTTTGGTTATTCGTGAACATCCTGAAAGGATGGTCGATATTCTTTGAGTTTGGAGTTTGGGAAAGTATGTCTTTGGAAAATGATGTACTAAGAGGATGGGTAAGGATAATACATTTTGGATCAAAATGTAACTTTATGAATTGTGTTGCTTTATTTTATAGATGCGTTTACCTATAAAACAGATGAAAAAATCGCAGTGAATTATGAAGCATGGAACATTGATTATAGCTAGATGAACGTAAGATATGAAATTCTTTTTCTTCTCCTTTTCATAAACAAAAGGCATATTTCATTACGCCTCTTATACCATATATACCAAAGAACAAATGTTATTTTCTGGTTATATGTGACTTGATGTATGAGAAGTCGACATTCACAGTCTAAATCGGATTCGATCAACGTCGGGGCCTTGGTAGAAGGTCTATACCATTTTCACAAGACCACCGGATACCCATCATTTATCCATGCTAAAAATCAAATAAAATCATCAATCTGGTCCGTTTTTTTCTTTTTACAGAGACTTTTCTGTCAGACTAACATTCGCTTCTAAACATGACAGTGATGTCGAAAATAGGTTTTATACATAAATTCTCATGTAAAAGAATATTGAAGAATTAATTTATCACATAATTTTCCAAGGACATACAGCTATCCTATTTTTGCTACATTCGCATGCAAACCAATCCACCAGTAAGGTGATACTACAAACCAAAGAGAGCGTTACATGATGCAATAAAAAGCCATGAAAAAACTGCACCTTCCCACAACCCCACCCATCCATCTTAGTTCTAATAATATCCTGCATACTACGAGTGCTACTAAATCGAATCAATTCGCCCATCTCGTTGCAATCCGCACCTTTCCGCACACGCGTCACACCAGACTGCACGCTGTTCGGCTACTACTGTCTAAAACGGAACACGCGCATACGCATTCGCGTGAAGGAATGCGTTCAACGGTGTAAGCAAACGCCGTAAACACTCCCGCCACCATAGAGAGCATGCGAAAGCTAACGAGCTGTGTACTCCAATCTACAGAAATCTTTCAATGAACGATACGCAAACACACAAACACCACGCAGTCGGAGATCATTAGAGCGAACATTCAGTCGAATTGGTGTTTAAGATTTAGTGTGAAAACAATCTTTTTACCAACGCTAATGCCCACTCTTTCGCTAAATCGATCATGATGATCATTAGAGCTTGAAAGAACCTTTTTTAAGAACGATAAAATGCAAAGTTGTTTTTCCCATTCCCTGCTCTGGCGCTCTTCTTCCTTTGATTGCCTCCCAGCCATAACGAGATACGAGTATACCCGGCACAGTCCTAATAGCAGTTAGCAAAAGACGTCAACCGTGTACCCCAAGCTATATGGTGAGACACAGAGAGAAAGAGAGAGAGAGAGAGAGAGAGAGCGCGAGGGAAAGGATTGTGTAATAAAATGTAATAAAAATGAGATGCGATTTGCGAAACCGTTTTACCCGATGCTGCCCACCCACTAGTGCTCCCCATTAATTTCAGCTATATTGCATTGCGGATTATGGAACCATAATAGCAAATCACCCCGGGTCCCATGACGCACACACACACACAAAGTGTACTTCCAACCAAACCCCCCCCCCCCGGACTACGGTCGACGGTTTTGCGCCTAATGATATGATTTGAACCCTTTCTCGTTTTCGGACTGCTATGGGGGGGCTGACCGTTTGTGGGTAGGGGGAGATCAACCGGTCGCACACCCCTTTCGTTACACCGGTCGTCCTTGGAATGTCCTTTCAAGGTTTCACCCTGCACCGGAGAACGTTGCTCAACAGTTCACACACACGAGAAAAAAAAACAGACAAAGCCTGCCAGAACCATTACGGTGCGCACACGAAGAGCACATCATTCTTGCTATATCCTTAGAACCTGCTGGTGGGGTTTTTGCTTTACCTGTCACACACACAGCGGAACGGAAAGCAAGTGCTGTAAAACAAAGGACCTATATAATCTTTTACACAACCGCCCCCGAAATGTCTTTTAATCCGTAAAACCCTTGGCTTCCTAGAGCCTCCTAGCGCTTTTCACAGTGCAATCGATCGCTCCACGCATTGATCGGAATGTTGTCCCCGGGGAGAAGGAGAAGAAGGAAAAGCGAAGAAAAGAAGCGAAGTAACTGAGTATTACTCCGTACTTAAGGAGGGATCACAATTTACAGGACAAAAAAGCTGAATACTTCACAGATGACAAATTAAAAGAAGTAGCAGAAACTGCTGCTGCTACTGCTGCTCTCTACCTACTCGTTTCTATCTTCCACACCCTTCCATTCAGCGGGTTTGCGCTAAAGTAACAAAAGGCTTTTACTGCTCCGGCCCGGTATAAAATACTACCTTCACGTAGCCATTTGTTCTGCTACAATGAAAAATCCATTTCCGACGTTCCACCGCCACAGCGCTGCCTGGTTGTAACAAACCAGCAAACGAGAAGGACGACGACGACGACGGATGGAAAAGGATTATTTTCTTGGAAAACACCTTCGCAACCGTAAAGAGGAAAATATATCATAATTAAAGGGAGTTATTTCACAGTAAAAAGAATGCGAATATACCGCCCGAAACCCGCCCACCTCCCATTCTGCCGCATGCCTGGAAAGACGCTTGCCCGGGAAGCACGGGCAGCAGTAGCATTCCTTCAACGGTGGTAAATGATCGCAAGACGGGAAAAATAACGAAGGAGAAGTTAGCAAGAGCCGAGGGGAATGGCAAAAAGGGACCTAAACAAATTGTGCGCTACTGTGCGCCGCCCGACCGTAGTTTATATTTCCCAGCACCACACCCAAGCGCCAGCGGTGGTGGAAAAACGATCGTACGGGCGATGGCGATGAAAACAGGGCATTTTCCTTCCCCAGCCAGCCAGAAAACGCCAACGCATGATAACGTGAAGGACGGAAGAAATCTTCATTCTGAACCGTGCAGATACATACATTCATTCACACTAACAGAGAAGGGATGGGGGGGGGGGAATGCTGCCTTGGGAATGGACGACATTGCCACCAGAGTCACCACAGCACAACCAGAAAGAGAGACAGAAAGCTTTCCCTGCAACCTACCCACCAACGCCGTACACAAATCTTAATTACGAACAAGCGCTTTTCCGCTTGTTCTCGTTCGCCGCTTAACTGTGGACGGGCGAATCGAACCGACCCAGGCAGCAAGGATAACGACCGAAAATGTCCGGCGTCACAGGCTGCCGGTGACGAGGCAAACCACGGCGGCGACCGACGACTTTTCGAAGAAGTTGCCGCGCTGGTCCATTTTTATCTGCCACTAGAGCAAGCGTCTCGCAACACATCTCACACAACTTTCTTTGCTGTTCAGTACAAACAGGGTCGGAAGGAGCAAATTCATCCACAGACACACACACACGCTTGACCACACAAGTTCCCGGGGGCCGTTCGTCCAGAGCCTTAGAAAAGTGAGTTTAGTGTTGGGCTGTGGCGGTGCTGCTGCTGCTGCTGTAATCATCTTCCAACCCTGAAGCCGAATAGTGTCGGACACACCAGAGCTGCACAGAAATTGTTGGTACTTCTGTGTTCGTTTGTGTGTGTGTGCGTGTTGGGCTATGTGTTTTGGACATTTGCTTTAATTGCAGCAAATCAACTTCAAACTCACCCGACCCGGTGGCGCCCAACGGCCTGCAGAGGGTTTGCGATTTTCCGCTGAATGTCAAACACATCCGGACACAGCTGGCCGCACTGGAGATTCCTCTGGTGTCCCCCCCCCCTTTCCAACCAGTCTCCCACTCCGCTCCCATCGCTGCTCTTTATAAGAGCAGCGAAGGATCGCATGCAATTTTCACGCTTCCGTTAAGAAGCGCACCATCCCCTCGTGCTGAAATGGCTTTGGCAGGGCGTGTGGTTGGGTGAGGCACAAATTGTTTCGCCAACCATTAGCAACAATTACCGCCAAGATGAGTTTGTTTATTGAGGGGGGGGGGGGGGGGGGGGGAGGGGTTGAGACCTACCCGGGAGGTTGTGCTCGAGTTGCTCGTGAAGTGGTGTACTGCGCCATGTCCGGAAGATGGGAGCGGAAGAGAGAAGGTTAATAATTTTACCGAGCAGACTGCTCGGACATCCCATCCAAGTGCTATAGCCGCCGGGATGGCGGGTAATGAGACGGGGAGGGGGGGGGGAGTTTTTCAAAACCGTCAGAAACTTCCTCTCGGCTAAAGTTGCAAAGTGTGTATTGACGTTTTGTGGAACTAATATGTACGATTTTTTGGGACCCCCTTCAAAAACTTTTTGCGAGAACCAGAATCTGAAGGTAGTGACGTTACATGCCCTTTTGGCGCCAGGGCAGGAGATAGACCGCGTACATATGCGTCACTGTTGCACCGTGCTGTTCGGTTTATTAATTTAAATTGCCAAATTGCAGCGAGACCGAACGCACTCTGGAGCGGTCGCGGCGCTATAAAACGAGTAAATCTCTCCCGAGGCCACTGTCACCCACATTCAATGTCACGGTGGGGTAGCGGCCCAGGGGTCCGAGCCCGTCTCGACACACACACGTGTGTTGCAAAAGGACAGTGGTTAGCAACCTGTGCAAAAGAACACTTATTCCTGAACTGTCATTATATTATGTGGATTTAGTGAGCAGCTCGGTCTGGCCGTTTGAACGAAATAAAAAGGACAGCCAAGGCAATCTCAGCACAGGCGGTTATCAAATCAAGGTAAATCAAGCCTTGATATTGTTAAGGCAGCAAGCGAAACTTGTTTTTGACAGTTTACGCAAGTGAAGATCAAGATTGGTCTCATCAGAATTAATTATCTTATTTAGATATCCATTATCAAATCTCGAAATCAAACCCTAGAACATACAGCAATATAAAATAACAAAAGTTGATGGATAAGACTCGTACAATTTGCCCAGCATAGAGAAAACTCCAAGCAGAGAAATTTGTTAATATGGTAATTATTTATTTCACAGCACTCAAATACTTTGTAGCGTGCTCCTAGTCTTGTACGAATTATTTTACTGCATTTTACTACTCATCGTCGCGCCTTAAAATAAAGTAAAAAAAAGTATCATTCACGCAGCTTGCCAACCACTGACCTTGGGACAGTCCAAGCTGAGCCCTAACCACTCCACTTGTGCGTCTAATCACACTTGTCGCGTGCACACTGCTGGACGCACCAAACAAGGTCCTCTTAATATCAGCTGCTACAGAAGGGGTCGTAGAAATTTGAGCGACTCATATTTCCCATCCTACACTGGCTGTCCCGGACTTGGGCGCTGTCAGTTAATGGAAAGCGCCATTCCATTTCAACTCCATTGTCAGGCAGCGATGGCAACCGACTCCGACACACAATCGTACAGTGGTGCGCCGTTGCTCGTTAAAAATAACTGCAAATGATTGCAAATAATATCTATTTCTTTCAATTCAGCTCAATTCCGTCACTTCGCCCCCATTCCCTTCTTCCCTTGCTCCCTTGTTCGAGGTTCGCGCTAAAAGGGTAAATTATTGCATTGAAAAAGAAAACTTTCCAAAAAAAAAAAACCCGCCCGTTACGAGTGGCGTTTTGCTGGTGGCGCTCGGCTCACTCGCAGCCGTAGTAGTAATTCACACGCTCCCGCCACGTTGCCGGGGCGGGATTGTCCGGGAAAGGGGGGTTTGGGCTCTTCCGCTTCAGTGCCTCAGCAGCAAAAGTTGCAACTTTTTGTTTTGGTTTATTGTTTTTGTTTCTCTCCCTTTTTCCCATCTTGCGGATCTTGCTTCACCCCGTGCCGATGATGATGGCGCAACAAAAGCACCCACCCGCCCTGACACACAGCTGATGCAGATGCAGCTAAAACACAAGTGCAACTTCAACACGTTTAGGGGCCGCCGCGCGCGAACGATGGCGTAGGCAATTTTTGCGAAAGCTGCAAAACGCCGTATGGATGAGTTTTGGCATTTCCCGTTTCGGTCAGCACTTTTTATCGATTTTGCTGCACACTCCGATTCCGCGTGCCAAAAAAAACAACAACTCACGTCTATTGCTTGCAGTGTTGAATGGGATTTTTGTTGTTGTACGTTTGTTTTGTAAACTAACAAGTCTTATTTGGCAAATTAACGTTAAACGGTGTAATGCCCAAAACTGGCTGGCCTTGTTAAGTCTGGAAATGGTTCCGAATTAGCGACAAGCACTTTTCGTGATCACAGTAACGTTGACCAAAGCGTAAAATTGTAAAACCAAAATAAGGTTTCTCATTCAGCCCCCGGTTGGGAGATCGGTTGTTTAACTGATTAGTAGAACGCCAAACCGCGTCTTTATTAAATTAGCACATCTTTCTTCAATCCCCGTTTGTCGTTTCAGCTGCTCCACCAAACTGGAATAAACTTGGTAAGAGAATCTGCGTAAAGCATGCGAACAATTAGCAAGACGTTAATTATGAGTTCCTAAATGCTTCTCTGGAATGAAACATGCAAATTATGCCACCAAAATAGTTTTGTTAGCATGCTTGAAGCAGTCTTCAAAAGCATAACGAACCGAGATGAGATCTGTGCAGTTAAAAAGAACGTTCAAATTGTATCAACACACGTCCTTACTTGCACGAATCACGTTCCCATCGATATACTTTATTCTCGTCAGTTACACATTCCCCTAGTGTCTTTGCTTTGCCCGGGAATGCATAAACATCAAAATTACATATTACTGACGCCTTTATTCATACTCCTCCCCTTACGCCCTCCACCCCCTAACAAAAAAGCACCACACCACCTTGGCGGTGGTGAAATTTTCCATTGGCTGCGCGCCCCCGTTTTGGGCAGGATTGCTTTATTTTACCCACACCAAGAAGACAAACACAAAATTCATGCGCCTTATTACATCCTGTCCAAATTGTATTCCCAAGCACGTGCCATAAAACTGTGCCGGCACAAAGTTGCGCCAAAGGACACACACACACTCTCGCAGCACACAGTCATCGTGAATTGAAAAAAAACAAGACGCGAGGACACACAGAAGAAGCGGTGTGGCCCTTCCATTCCGGCCAAACCCAAACAGCAGCGAGCGCTACGACAAAACGTTGCAGTCGTCGTAAAACTGAAGCAACTTAAACCCCGGACACCCCGAAAAAGTTTGATGCTGTCTGCGGTGCTGTAGGCGGGGATGGGGGGGGGGGGGGTGAAGTGGCACACAGACACACAAATATACGCGAAGGAGAAGGAAAAAAAACAGCAATGATATACCACGGAAAAACAAACGACAGTGCAACTACTTACTTAGCTCCATCTCGTGCTCCTGTATCAGGTCGTCTTCCTGCTCCAGGTCGCCGTCCGACTCGGTGCCCGAATCGTGACCGTCAATCTGTCAGTGGGAAGGGAAGAAGAGCAGAAGAGAGTGTGTTAGTTATTGTCCTGGAAAGCTTCATATCGAGGGTAGGCTTTGGCAGTAAGACAGCGCACGGCTTATGCCTGACACAGCACAGCCCCGAAGGTGAGGGTGGATGTATGCAAAAGGTAGCGGGGAGAGCGACAACGGAGGGGGATGTGTTACTTTGACTGGGGGACCACCGTTAGTGGGATGGTAATCGCTCCACTTCGCTGGCACCGTGGCGTGCTGGACCACTGCCAGGGACAATTTTAATCATGCACGGTGTAATATTTCGCCTTAACAGCATTAGCTGCAATCGAGGTGATGCAACATTTTACAAGAGGGACTTGCTATTTCTTGTTTTTTTTTTTGGCTAGAGGATCCTCTTCTCCAGCAAAGTTATGTAAAATTTACACTCTCCCCGCATGCACTACCCTCGTTTCGGATTACATCTTCCTTGGGCTTGTCAGATAAGAAATTTTGTTCCAAAGAACACCTCCCAACTCCCTTTCTCTTACGCTTGTAGCTTGTCTGAATAATTCGCTTAACTCACTCCAACCTTTCGCCAAGAGCGATCGACACTTCCCACCACCGATATCGCCGTGAAATTCGCCAACAGAACCCAGGAACATCGAAACTTTTAACCGCAAACACAGCCCTTCCAACAACTACCGCAGCAGTAACAGATATCCCATTTGCAGATGAGCATTTGCCGGACACACTTGGACACTGGGAGGCGAGGCAACTGCCCCTCGTCTCCTCCCAAGCGAGAGAAACTCTCACCCCCACCCTCGGCAGGACGGCGAAAGGTAACCGATTACACGTTCGCCGTGCCAAAGTGTTTGACTATCATTCCCGATGCGGTACCAGAATACATTATATTACCTCGTATTTATATTTCATTTTGAGCTTCAGTTTATTTACTTACTGGGGGCGATCCCGGTTGTCGTTCGGCACGGTTTGGTCGTCTTGGCTCAACACTCCAGCGGGAAATGAAAGACAAAAAAGCTGTTGGCCACGATCAACCTTTCCCTTCGCCAATAAATGTGAGAAAGAGAATGAACAAAATGGCAAGGTTGACTTGCGGAGGGAGGGTTTTTTTTTTGGGCAAGAACCAGTTCGGGCGCGTTTGCTTACACGCGGTTTCGTGTCGCTTCCACTTCGCACTCTTGGCGACTTCTCGTTACCTTCTATTCACCCATTTTCACCTAATTCTCTCCTTCACTTTACAAACGAAACCGGTGGTCCAGAACAGCAGAACATCGCTCGCCTTCTTCACTCGAATGAATGATATTTCACCTTTCCGTTCGCCCGTCGTGACTTGGAACGTTCTTCGCCGTCATCTTCAACAGCCGTCTAACACGCTCCTTTTCCCAAACCTCCCCCGAAGCCATTCATCTTGCCGGCGCCGTGCCTCCTCCGGAACGGAATTGCACTTCTCGCGCACAAGTGTCGCTTCGAGCCCTTGGGTAGTACTTCTCCCATTCCTTTCATACTCTTTAGCCGGCTATTTTTTACTACTACCCACACACACACACACACACTGCTATTACTTCACTACTGGATAGAGTTGACTGCCTGTTTTGCAACCAAACTCTGCTGAAACTCATCCCAAGACTAGAAACAAAATAAAAAAAAGAACTTGATCAGACTGGTAAGATACTGGAATAGTAGCGAAGAAGGAGGCAAAAAACTACTCCAAAGCACAATCATCTGTTCGTGCTTTTAAGCGCACGCTCACTACTACAGGGGGCCGCTGCTGCAGTAACAGCAGCAGCATCCGCGAGAAAGGTGCGGCGGCTCACTCGAATGGCTCACGTTTCTTAGTGGGAGGTAGATTGGTCCGTCGTTCGTCTGAGCCCCGGATAGCGTCTCCATTCCGCTCCATCGGAAAAGCCGAATGACGTCCACCAACGGGTACGGGATACGAACTTTGGAACGGAGCGGAATACGGTGGCTGAGCATTACAGTAATGCCGGTTCGCTTTGCTGCGCCCGACGAAGATGAATGTCCCCGTCGCTCGGTTACGGGTTTTGGTCCGTGCCCGTAAGGCAAGGCGCAGCGCTATTTTGGGGCTGATGTTTTAACAATGTCAACAGTAAATTACTGTTCGTACTCTAGGTGGCAGGGGTGTAAGCTTAAGGTGCGACCGGGTGGGCGCCTGCGGCAAATGGAGCTACAAAATGAGTGGCGGAAGTTTTTGCTTAGCTATTTTGCGGTAAAAACCTCTAACAATACCTTTTTATGTAAAAACAGGGCTCTCGCTTGTGTCATAAAAATTGTTCATTCATCATAGTGCATTCATTTAGCAGGTGTTTAGATTGTTGTTCTTTTCAACCATAAGTTGCTTGTAAACACTTTTACTTTACACAATACGGCCTGGCCGTCACTAACAGAATAAAAAAAAACACTTTTACTTTTGTTTTTAACCTGCGTAAACATTTAAACAACTTTGTTTTGCGGTTATGTTTAGCAATACATTTTTTATTTATACTACATATTTTGCGGGCATAAAAAAATATTTAAACGTCAGTTTATTTACTTTACTGTGTATAAAACAGTTAGGATAGCTTACTAATGCATCAATTTATTTATTCCATGATAGTTTGAATAACTGTTTAAGGGAGATTTTTATCCAGCAAAGCTTTGACTGACCCACAAAATGATTATATTCCAGAAAATTAGAACACTAACCCTTTAAAACCATTCCTAGGATCATTCATTAAGGTTTCAATAGTATTTCAATAGTGTTCAATACTGGTTACTTCACTGATAAAAACAACATAACTTAAGGAATTTCAAGATTTTAAGTACATATTCGTGAAGTAAGTGCCAACTCCTACAAAGATATGGGTGTACGCTCGATAGATTAAATTTTAAAGTATTTCATTTTAACACAATTAGCACTTGGAAGCACCTAGAAAAGATAATTTTAGGCGTAGATCATTTCACTGGGCTTAGAAAATATAAGAGCTATTTAACAATCCGAGACAATTAAATTTTTTCTACATAAACCAGTTCACTGCAGTTTCAACAATTGTTTTACCACAATCCGTACCGATAATTAGCTGTCCCGGTCAAGGACGGGTGGGTTCGCTTTGTTGGGTTGCACCGAGCAACGTCACTTAAAAATTGCTACAGAAACACAAATCCGAACAACCTTACTGGCCGTTACATTCCATATAAAGTAATACTCAGCAAATCCTTTCACAAACGGGTAGTAGCGTGGCCGTTTAAGTGACCCCCCATTGCCACAAGTCCCGGCTCCCCCCCAGGGGTCAAGGTTAATGCGCGTTTTGGCACGGTTGACCCTTCGCTTTTTTCCCCTGGCGCGCGCTGAGAGACAGTACAGCGAGCAGCAGCATGTTCCTTCGCAAGTAACTCTCTGCTACATGCAGCGGTGCCTGGCACACAATAGTGCCTCTCCTGCCCTTACGCTTGTGCGGGAAATGCGGGTCATTTTTCTCGCTCAGCCCAGCGTGACCGACCGGTGCAGGGCACGATCTAGGAACCGGCGTCCGTGGTGGTGGTGGTGGTGGTGGTGGTACGAGTGGATGTAGATTGCTAACTTTTACCACAATTCCGTGTCAGAGCACACCCTATCCCATCGCAGAAAGAATGGGATGTCAGATGGGGGAAGAGGGGGGGGGGGAGGGGAAGGGAAGGAGCGGTTGGAACAGTAACAACATCGATGGGTCGTGTAAACTGCATAATACAATAGACCCGAGTGGGATTCTGGGAGTTGCCGGTCCGCTCCGCACACCAACCATTGTACAGGTTTTCCATCGGTTCTTGATGCTGTCCGGGCGGAAGATACGGCGTAGGTCACCCGGCGTGGCTATGTACGTACGCAAATGTTATTTACGTGCCGGCACGTATCGGTCCATTTTATCCGACCGATATTATGCTTCGCTTCTTCATCATCTTCTCATTGTGGAGCACCATCACACGAATCGTAAAGCGGAATCGAGGCTCGATGATTGCAAAAAAAGGAAAACCGGTGCCATCATTATGCAGCGGCTACTGATGAGGGGAGACGAGGGGGACGACGATGAAACCCCTTTCTCGATTCACGCCTGCCTCTCCCATTCATCACCCCGTTTCGTTGGGAGCCGCGTGTATTATAGTCATTTGATCGGAATGCTGCTGCTGCTGCTACGATTCTACTTTGCTGGTTTTCTGCTTCTTTGCTACTATTACTACCATTACTACTACTGCCACCACCACCGCCACGGTGTGTGCCTCTCTCTCTCTCTCGCTTGGCACGAATCTCTTCCGCCGCGTTCCGAAAAACGATCAACGCTCACGCAATCGTGCACGCGAAAACGCGAAACGCCACTGCCCCCCGGTGGCGGATCATGTATCGAGCTACGGTACGCGGCTGAGAAGAAAATAGCTGGCAGCTGACAGGTAATTATGTTACATGATGATAGACGATGGGATAGGAGCGAGATGGCAAAGGCTGGTGCTGCAAACAGCTGTACATACGATATACGGCGGTCGTTTGCTTGATTGAAGAGCTCATAACAAACGCAAAGTCTTTTCCGGTGTGACGTGGCTTAAGCGGCACAATAAATAAGTATCATCATATTTTGTACTAAGAAAAAAAATCATTTTAAGAGATTTAAGCTACATATAAACTTATTTAAAAAAAAAATGAAACCATAAAAGGGATGACAAGCTATTCCAACTTTATGCTATCATGTTTTCAATTTACCAATTCTTCCACTCACTCCTGCTTTTTAAAGTGACACATACACACGATACGGCCGCTCTCGCTGTTAGCGCACGCCAATTGAATCGCATTCCCAATTGCATTTATTGCACAACGCACCCAAACCTGCTCACCTTCTTTCTTTACTTTGCCTTCCTTCCTTTGATCGTCGTTCTCTGATCTGTATCACCTTAACGACGATGCATCACGCACCCAGCCCCAATCCCCCCCCCCCCCCCCCCCCTCCAATACACACGACCACACAAACGTCAAGCGTTTCGGTTGGCAAACGCGAAGATGCACCAAAAAGGGGTGCAGGCTAATCAATGCAGCGGTGGAAACGAAACGGGTGCGCAAGCGAGTGATGGATTTACTCCTCTAACGATGCATTTTCGTGTCGGAGACGTTTTCAAAAAAAGCAAAAAAGAAATGTGATGGCACTGAGTCGTTAAAGCATATAAACTCGTTCGTGTTTACCCCCACCTACCCACTAGCAGAACGTTTGCTGGCGCGTTTGTCACATCCATTCAGCTGTCACACATAATGTGCCTTCCCCTTCTCAGGGGTGGGTGTGGAAGAGAAATTACAAACAGTACATATAAACGGTAGACAGCCCATTCTAGCCGTGTTCCCTCCGACCGGATCCGACCGTGCGGGAGGTTGTGCGTGAAGGCATTTACTTTACCCCGATTCCCCCGGCCCCCTTTGGACTCCCTTCGGTGTCGCTTTGTGTAAAGTGCAAAAGTAAAGTGTATAAAACTATACACACTTGCACTACACAAATAACCGGTACAGTAATACATTATGACTGCTTCTCTCGCTGTAAGCCGCACAATGGGCAATGGTTGGGATAAAATTCTCTTTGTCGGGAATACATTTTTTTTATTAACATATTAAGTTGTGCGACTGGTCGCTAGGGATTTAATACAACCTATGTAATACAATAATTTTTCTATATTCTATATATTCTATTATATATTATGTTTCTGATGTTTTTAATATATCGACCACCACAGTTACTATTTTTAAGAATATTATTATAGTTGTAAAACCAAAGTGAATAATTTCGACAAGCATACTGATTTTAAACTATAATTCAAAGTAAAATATTTTGCTTAAAAATGCAACTACTATCCCCACATTTGTTCTAAATTGCTCACTGTGCAAGCAGGAAAAATAATCGGATCGGAACCTTCTAAGTGATGATAACTTTTATGTTGTAAATATTTCTCCCTTTTTTGCATTCCCGTCTCTCTGTACATGGCTGAGCAGTTTGCTGCTTTACTTCTTTTACTTGAGCTTTATTTTTCCCCCCTTACGCGTTCAGCTCTCCATTCATCCATTTGCTGTTCTTATTTTCACAATCACATTCCTTCCTTAAAAAAGGAAAAAAAGAAACCTGACATTTCTTTTTCGCCAACCATCTCGTGTGTTCTTCTTCTTGCAATGCATTGTTAATGTTACGATTTTTTAAAACGGTAATTAATGCCTTTTACTTCATTCTCATTTCCAGCGCGAACGACCAAGGTTGGTGGCGTTTAATGTGCTTTGCCCATCCACCTTTGATTCATAGTCGCGATCGCAGCCATTGCCGAGGGTAAGATGATGTGCCGGTGGAGCTCCAGTTACCGTTGGCGGTGCGCTGTCTCAAGTATGCGAAACTAAAACAACACAAACCCTCCGTTCCCCCAAATAAGGCAAACGCACAAACTGGTACTGGCTTCCAGTGGGCAGAGTTAACGGGTTTTGGGAACGGGGAAGCACAGACCTAAGGGATATGGCTGTTTATTGTTGCTTTTGTTTCGGGCAATTGTTGTTTGGAGTAAATATTTCATCTTGCATCATCCCCACGTCGCAGCGTGTTCCCGGTCAATTCATTCAAACCTTTGCCAAGTGTTGCTAAGTGAGGAAAGCATATCACATTTGATATCGCCCGCCTGGCATTCCATCGACTTATCAATCAATCCCACGGTGTGGTGATATGTTTGTACGATTTTCTTCTTCTAATTACTTTCCATACGTTCGCAACGTGCTAGCGCATGGCGGTGTCGGTCGCAGCCATCGAGAGCCGGGCGAACATGCGTGAAACACATTTCGAGCACATGTTGCGAACCGCATGTGTTGCGTCAGCCTTATTTCTCTCGGTTTTTCACTATCGTGCCTCATCGCGCGGAAACGACGAGTATGGGGTGCTTCGCACATGCTCACACCGCCGGTGGCATGATTTTTATGAGCCGAAGAGCTGTTGCTTATGTTCTCATTAATAAGTGATGAGTGGGCTGGCGATAAGATATGATTTTTCGATTTTCGAACCCATCTACTCGAAGAAAAAAGCAAAGGGGGTTTATTGGAAGGGATTTGTACACCGAAACGAAGAGCAGATTAACTTTTACAGATTGAGACGTTTACTGTTCTGTTGCGATCTGATATGATTTTGATAATGTTGAGTGGTGATTCAGGTGCGATGTTACGAAATAGGAACTGATACTGTTTGAATGATTGAATATTTTTAGAAGTTTTTTTTTGCTGTTTGATTCACTTTTAAAGATGTCTGAAGAAGTTATTTCAATACAAATTTAGTTTATTTGATGATAATGCTATATTGTAACTGGAACAACGGTTACTGACAGAATAATCCAGAAAAATTCCGTGCCGGTGTTCTGTATCTTCACGATCACAGGACTTATATCAAGGCAAGCAATAAACAAACGTTATCAACACAGGTCACAAGCATTTGTGAGTTAAAGCGAAACAAATCTGCATCTTTTACCCACACGCACACACACATACACACGCCCTCACTTGGCGAAGTTAAGGTCACCTTACAATTATTCATCGTGATCAGACACGAGAGCACCACCCGCTTCAGCTAGCCGCGAGTCCGGGGCGGCGTACGTGATGATCCGCGCCCAATAAAACTCGGCATGTTTCCAAATGCATCATTCATTGACGAAACTTGCGACCACCGTATTTCACTATTCATGAACGGCAACGGGCGGCCGGCAGCGATGGCGAGCAGCGAAAGGAATTTGAAATTCTGAATATTAGCAGATCGGTTGTTGCTGCTCCGCTGACGAAAGCCAACAATTTACAAGTCAACCGGGCAGGACGGATAGAAACGTGACGGAACAGTCGGTGCCAAACCGGCTCGGTGAATGGCTTACACGTTCACTGCCTTCCAAACCTTGGAAGTGGTCAAAAAGATCCGATTACTTCGTGGTGGATTCAATCGTCTATGGGTACGAGGGATCTTGAGACTGGAAATTCTACAACTTTCTGCTACTGGGTATTCTGACAAGTTCAGAAACCAGCTGGTTAATAGTTTAATGTGTTTCACTGCCAAAATGATTCCAAATAGGTCAGAAAGGGTGTACCTGTTGCAGTAGCCTGCTTTAAAATGCTTTAACCAGAAGGACCGGTTTTTTGCAAATGAAATGAAACCATTCTCACACCGTCGCACACTGTTCATTATTTGGGAATAAAATTAAAAAAAAAATAAAAATCTTAATATTGATCGCTTAAATCGATCATTCAATGAAATGTGAATGAAAATGAAATGAAATATACAGACGTGACCATTAGCAGTCCTATTCAAAAGAGGGCATATATAGGATTGAGATATTGAGTTTATGACATCGTAAGGCATCACTACTACAACATTTCGTAAAATAGATTCAATGAAGCATTCATTAAGCGTTAACTGAACATAAACAAAAAAAAAACATTGTATTCTTCCGGTATCAATCTTTGTCAAAATGCACGAGAAGCTTAAATAGGCATCTACTAAGGAAACTAAGAAAATCACATCGACCCATGAACCTAAATGAAATACAATCAGAGTCTCAGCTAATGCAGTTTAATATTTACAAAAATTTGATTTTTAAAGTCTATTCATTGAATCCATTTTATACTATTATTATTATAGGTATTATTGGTAAACACACCTTTCCTGTTGAATTTATAAATATGATGTATAAGAAATCATTTTACAGTATTCCATTTGAAGAGTTATATCACGCACATATTTGTTCTAAACTGCCCATTGTGCACCGGTGTGAAAGCGTTTTGATCCAGGGATTAAGAATAAAATGCTGTACGATATTACCATTTTCGTGCGCAAGCAGCAAGCTTACGTTACCGTTCTGCAAAATTAGCATCAGAATATGTGACGGTGTGGTTTAGATTACCTGACGCTTTATTAGCAACTCTGCAACCAAAAGCACGTTAAAACAAGGGTGAAGTTGTTTCCTGCCGCGAACCGGTATACACACTGACACTGCTAAATCATGTGTGCCCGTAAGCACACAGCACACCTAAGCCACTCGTTACGCGCGCGCCCTTATCCAGACTGCACAGCTATTGCAGTATATCGTACACCACCGACTGTTCCTTGGTAGGTCTTTTCGTGAATGCCCAGACCAGAACCAGAACCCACAAAAGGAACTCTCCCAAACCGAGAAAGCACAGGCAGGGAATCGACGAAGGAAAAGGGTAGATCCACAGCCACACACATTACCACGACCGCAAGAAGGAAGAAGAAATAATAGCTCTTGCCTCTTTTGCTGGCTTCCCTGCACAGGCGCTGCGCTCCTCTACGCCGCCCCGATACACAGACCGGGCAATCCGAGAATCCGAGCAGCGGTGTAAAACGCATAAATCATGAACTCAATCTCTCTGAGCCCTTTGCTACTTCTGCCAAGCCGGTGCTGTAAGGTGGAGGACACATGCATCCCATAACCCCCTCTAGAACTTCACATTGGATCTTATTCTATTTGCTCCAATCTCTGTTTCTCCGAGCACCGAACACTGTGACTCTTATGGTTCCCCAATCTATCTAGCATAAGCGAGACAAAAGCCAGCGATCTGATGGCCAGAATATGTGAGGCTGAGGCCTTCCATACGAACATGGTACACCAACCAGTGTCGTTTATTTTTTGGTCCACTGTACTCGATGTTGGTATTTTTCTTCACGTTCGCGTTCCCTGTTTTTGCGACTTCTCTGTCGTGACGCAGAAAGATATTCACGTTTAGCGCGACACTCAGCAGCTGGGCGTGAGACTTGGAACACAGAGAGAGAGAGAGATGGAAGGAGGACACCGTTTGGGTTGATTTTCTGGTTTAACTCGTTCGACAATTGAACGCTCTCCGGGCCATCAGCGGTTACCTGGACAAGGGGCCTCGTTATGGCTGGTTTTCGGAGTTAGCTCAAAAGCGCGGGGGAGATGCCCGTACGCGGTCACGATTATGTACGTGTATATACTCCACCTCCCAACCAGGCCCTCAGCACCCCAGACATACCTCCACCAGGTCCAATAACTCCGGGCAGGGCGCTGGAAATGGGCAGCCCGATTACAGAGATCACAGATTACGACGAGAATCTCTGGGACTTTCTGTCCTCTCATCCACCTGGTTTGCCCCTTGTATACCCCAGCGATGAACGGAAAGGAACGGATCTAGTTGTAAAAAGTCCTTCAGATACGCTACATCTATCCCTCTGGCTACCTACCCCGCACCCCTCGTTAGCGGTTTCGAGAGCAGGATCCAGCGGTTCTAGGTAGGTGAAACCGATATACCAGGCACCACCAGACGTGTTTGTGGCACTCCACAGCCCGTCCCACACGGCGAAACAAATACGTGCGCGAGAATTATTGGAGCCAGCTCAGCGTAACCGGTTCCTGTGTCTCGTAGTAAGCAGCCTCCCTATCCCCATCCCCCTTCCAGCTTCTTGGCAAGTCGATGGGGCTGTGCTCCGAGCGTAAGAACGTACGTCGAAAAAGCGGAAAGTCAGAAAGAAAATTGCAACCACCGCGTGTACAACCACCGTGCGCTACACACGGGAGAGTACATAAAGGGCGGAGCCCTTGTGGAAACGAAAGGGAAGTGACGGGTATCCAACTTCTCCACCCTTATTCCCCTACCCGTCATATCCCGGGCACCGAACAGGGCGCTTTGGTGTTTGATTTGATTGAGCTTCGGTTTAACCTTTCTTCGTCCTTCACTGGGCTGGGCCCGGGATGTTGCCGCGAGATGGTTTTCTTTTATTCTCTTCTCCAGCCCCAATCCCCCCCCCCTGTACGCCTTTTCACCGCAAGAAGTTTCAACCCTCTGCAGACAACTCGCGGTATCTGCGATGGATTGTCGTGTACTTAATCGCAATCGCAGAAAGACCCCGTACACACTGTCGTGTTCAAGGTTCGATGCTTACGGTACGGAATTGAAGAAGAAGGGAAAGCAACACCCACCCGAAAAAGCTTGCACTGTACTGCTTCCCTCTTTCCCAGCCCTTCCCCGATTGGTCGTTGAGGGGGAGGGGGGGGGTGCTGCTGTTAGTAGCTTCATTCTTTTGGCCAAATTGTTTCGATCCGGCTGTTCTGTGTTGTTACATTGCTTGCCTGGGGCTGGACTGGCGAAATTTATTACCTTTTCCAGGGTGGGGGTTCCCAACGTCGATCTCTTCCTTTCCCTTCAGAACAGTGCATTACGTACAGACTGCCCGGGAGGAAGGCTAAGCGCGGCGGTGTCTGTGTTCTTTCGCGCATCTTTCTCTCTCTCTTGTCATACTGGTTCTGCCTTCCACACCCTTTCTGTCAAAACCGGAATGCATGCGCGCATATTTTATGCTTTCATGAAAGCAATTCCTCAAACTACATTCAATGCTCATTTACCTGCGTGTTCTTTGGGGGAAAAAAGGACACATAAAAGCCTATCGGCCAGTGGTGGCAGTGTTTTTAATGTTGGATTTTTTTTTTTGGTTGGAGTCCCACCACATAGGGTCTTGAGAGATTGTAAGACATTTTCATTATGACGGCACCATCAGAAACACAACATTGTTGCAGTTGTGCATGGTGGAGGCCAGAAAATATTTCCAACAATTTATTCAACAAAAATTTCAACTTTACGACACTTTTTCCACACCACCGCTTCGAGACCCGTATGTGAGTTCGAGCGTTAATTATGCCGCCGGTTGCACATATCCTCAGTGGTCAGCATACTAAGACTTGCAAGTTGGATTTTAATTATAGTTTTAAAGCAAAAATCGTTCAAAATTGTCACTGATACACTGTCACTGTAAAAAGATTCATTTATTTGAATTTCCGCTTTTTACTTTGATTCTCCACACAGTTTCTGCGAAAAAATAATTGAATGAAGCTAGTATCCTCGAAAACATCATTTACGCACTTTGTATAAAACTCTGAGCCTGTATTTTCATATAGATTTTTGCTCTACATACCTCCTATGGCTTGCCAACCACAGCAAATCTACGCTCACCGTTTCGCCACTCGGTGTCGGAAAATTAAACCACAAAACTAATTGCACACACGGCGAACGCGCTTAGCGGTAGCGGCGATCAATAAAAACAATAATCAGAAGAGCATGAAAATTGACTACCCCACCAGCATCATTAATTACAGCCCGTGTAAAGTCATCAATGGTCGGCACGCTTTTTATCGGCAACTTCTTCAAAGCATCGATTTCCCAGCCTATCAAACCCGCACTCGCACACAGCAGGGCCCCACTGCTTACATCAAAGGGGACACAATATTATCAAACGCGAATTTTGTGTTAAACAAAAAATAATAAACCCTCCCCCCTTCTTAAACACCCTTTCCGTTCACCTTCCATAAGATTTTTCTGATTTTGCTGTGTACGAAAAAAAAGGTCGGTTATTAAAATTAATTAACCGTACCAAAAGATAGGCTTGATGTCGCTTGTAAACATAAAGGCAAAAAACATCCCCCTCCCCCCACCCTTCTAAACCGAACTCACTCTTCCGACTCGTGTTCTCCCACATCCCATCGATGGACAGTAAGTATCCTTTACATCGGTGGCGACCACACCTTTCTCCCCCCCCCCCTTCTCTTTCTCGCACGCTCTCAGACACAGTGTACTGGAACTTTTTGCTCCTTTGGGTCCGATTTGTCCTCGATCGAAACACGATCAAATTTTCCCGAGCTTTTCGTAAAACCGTCTTTCGCCCACGGCAGTGAACCACTTGGGTGTACATCAGGGTCGTCTTTCTTTCTTTTTTTCCCCTGGCGTTTCTCGTGAAAAAAGAGCCCCATTTTTTTCTTCTTCTTCAAACACTTTGTCGTGTGCACCCTCTATCTCTTTCTCTCTTTCTTTCTTACTCGCCTCAAAGGCCTCATCTTTCAAGGGTGACAAAAATCGATCCCCTTTGGGCAGGGAAGCATAGAAAGCTTGCCACGTGTCCACTCCGGCGCCCGGTCGGGAAGGGTGGGGCGGGGAAGGGACAGCAGCAGAGATGCATGTTTGAAGCTGTTGCCAATAACTGCGAACCGCTGTGGGCCAGGCAAGCAGCATTGTGGGTGGTGTAATAAACGATTATGTTACCGGGGCGTTGTAGGGAAAAAAGCGTGTCCTGCACACGATCACTCACCAGCAGCCCGACCCCTCGCAATGGGCAGTTTTCCCAAGCCCGAACACGGCCAAATAAAAGCAAAACGGGTAGCCGTCCTGTCCCGCATCGGTTTTCCGGGAGGAGCTCCAAAAACCCGTGACATTCACGGTACGGTAATCACGAGTGAAGTTCAATTTCCTGTAAAGTTTCTTGTCGCTAGATACTTTCATTTCGCTCTCTTTCCATTTCATTTTCTTTTACAGCAAGGGCGCTGTGTGTGTAAGTGCCTGTGCCAGTATGTGAATATTTTTTCCAGTTTTTTGGAACACACTCCCGTCTGGTGCACGTTACTGCGACGTACATTAAGCTCACCTTCTCCATGGAGCTTCCATGGGTCTCGCACAGTAAAAAAAATGCGGAGGGATTATCCCGTTTTCCTAATATTACTCCGACAGGGATTAGCTTAAATGTCGTCTGACATGGAACCAGAATGGAGGCTCTAAAAAACCGCTACCGAAAAGGAGAGAGAGACTGTGCATCGGAACGATAGGGCGGTGTATGTTACATTGGATGGAAAAGTGTCCACCCGCTGGTAGACGTTCGCGTTTGCCCTACCACAAGGGTTCTGCTCCGCTCGGGACGTAACAACTTTGAAGGGGTTTTTTTTGTCACTCTCTTGACAAAGGTGCTATTAAATGCCGACACAGCTTAGCCGAAAAAGTGTGATTAATTTTTGTTGTTGGCGGTAGGACACGTTCTCTAACGTTCGACCGAACAGACCGGGTGTTACGACGAGGATTTACTGGGGGAATGAAAGATCGCGAGATGATTAAGGCTCTACTCAGGTGTGAGCTTCAAATTTACGTTTTAATTGCATAAAACACATATATCTGAATAACTTCGAACGCTAAATCTTCGCACTAAACGTACGATTTCAACTCAAGACTTCAACAGTATAAAGATAAAGTTGGAGTAGGATTAGTACACATAATAATTAATTATTTTGAAGCTTTAAAAAAAACGATATTCGAACCTGGGAATGGAAAACTCCAATTAAGGGGAAAACTCGATAAAATAGGTTAATCAGATCCTGAACATCCATATTATTAAGAGATGTAAAAAATTCAAGTGCTATTGGAGAGAGAATTCCTCCGACTTTTTAAAATATTATTCAAAACAAACTTTGATGTTGCGAACAATGTAGCGAACAAACCAATTGTAAATTTAGCTACATTTTAATCTAATTACTGACTTATTGTACGTAACATATTTCATGTAGGTGACATTATTTGTTGGAAGCCCTTCATTTTGAGTTCAACCAGCAGTGATAGTCGCCTTCTCTGAAATGGAGATAAGATTTCTACTTGCAGCTAGACAATATTGTAATTCTTAAAATTGGATTACATTTATCCAAAGAAACTGTATGATTATATTGCGCAAGAAGAATAGTTTTAAAATGATGAAAATGTATCGGTGGCTAATCATAATCAAGAATGTTTATTTTACCTGGAGACTGCCTGGGGCAGTTGTTCATCATTGCATTTATTTAAAAAAAAATCACGAATCATGCATCTGTACATAGATATTACTATTTGTTGTTCTTGTGATACGAGATTAGCCAAAACTAATTCTCTGGGTGATTCGGTTTATTACAAACCAGCAGGTAACCAGCTAGATGAGAGAAAAAGATCAGAGAGCTGTGAACGATCATCTGGAAAAAACAACGCCAACCTCATTACTACCACATTTGCCTGTCCCATCAGTTCAAACTCCTAACCCAAACAGACACGTAACACCAAACGTGAAGAAAACTAACACGTCTTGCAAGAAAGGGTAATCCCAGCTACATGCAAAAAGAAACGAATTAGAAAGAGAACCGAAGGGAGTTTGCGCGAAAGAGATGTCGGTAGCCAAAATTTTCCATTTAGTGTCGGTACGTACACCGGCGGTACACACGACCTCCACGAGCGCTGTATGCACACGGTCGATTCATAAAAAGGAAAAACTACGCTCTACGGAACTAGAGCATTACGGCTGGAGTGGCCCCGTGAATGAAATGGGAGCCACGCAACACACAACCACCACCGCGCACACACACATACACACACACACACACCGATACTGGGGTGATGCGGGAAGGGATGGGTGGTGGTGATTTTATGTTGGTTGTAAAAAAAGAAAAACGGCCACACCACCACCCATCCATCGTCGTCGTGTGCGTTCGCTCCAGGAAAACACGGGGAGGTCGTCGTCGTCTAATGCTGAAATAACATTTTCTACGCCATCGCGTAGTATGCGCAAAGCGCAGCAGCAGCAGCAGCACCCGAACACGAGAACCCGAACAGGCCGCCGGAGCATTGGCGGGGATGACTTTGAAGTCTCCTGGAGAGGTTGTTCCCGTTCGAACCTTCGCTTGCGTTCGGCGGTGGCGTACGCTTTACGCTACGCTTCTTACTCTACGCTACAACACCACGCTTCGGTCGCTGATGGCCAAGGCAAAGAAACCGGGCCGACCCGGAGCCGCCGTTCCCCAGTTCCTTCCCCGCCCCCTCCCCTTACCTTCGATCGAATCACGAACTCTCATCATTATCTCGCTTTCGCTCTGGCGCATCCACCAACATCTCAACTCGCCATCGCCCCCGCGTTCAAACACATCAAGATGCCGGAAAAGGCACTCGAATTTCTCTTTCGAGCCAAACATTCGAACACGAGAACGTCTTGCGGTCTTCCTGCACAGAACACAGAAGCCACACACACACAGAAGGCTGGAGAGTACGACGAAGAAGGTGGTGTACTATACCTCCAGGGCGAAAGATCCTTTTCTTACATCTATTTCCCGGTCACCCTTCTCTCTATCCCTCTATCTCTGTCTCTTTCTAGTGCACGCTCGCTCCTGACCGGGTACCGAGGAGTACAAGAGCACACACAAAAACCGGGAGGCTTGAACGTGTTCAAGAGCACAAGATTGAACACGATGGAAAATGGTCTCTCCGTTTCGGCGACATGGTGATGTACATTCGCGTTTTGCTCTACTCTGCCCGCGTCCATTTCCCTGGTCCAGTTCTAAGGAGCAGCAATGGTTCCACAAGCTGGAGTTCGTATTACGCGTCTCTGATCCCGAGATCGTTTTGGACGAGCGCTAGTTGCAAGACTGAAGAATTGCGTTTCGTGTGCACGCCGTGTCCGATCCACACACCCGCAGAGGTCTGCTACAAGGTCACCATAAAGCTGAATGGAGCATTATACCCCCACTGCCCGCCTCTCTTTTCCCAGCTCGAACAGGAGAGCAAGGCACACACAGACATCAAAGTCGTTCGTGATCGATAGTTGGAAGTGACTTTCAAGAAGATTCGCTGCAGCAGCAGACGGATTCCCAGGCATTACAGTACCGAAATTATACCCAATTACTTAACCACTTCCCTGCTGGAATAGTTCCATCTTCCTGCTTTTGGCTTCAGGCGAACTGCGTGGGCACAGAAAAAATCCCACCTCTAATGTACAATGTCTTAGCCTCCATGGCGGATAGAGAAGTGGTTTGTTAAGTTTGGTAAGTGATATTGATGAAGGAACCGTGACAGGACGGATCACACTTCCCAAGCCGTACACTGTTGAGGTCTTCGTAGCTGCTCTATGTAACATTTTCTTGAAATGTAAAAGCCTTCGAACAAGCCTTAATGAAGCTCTACAGGAAATAGAATCTTCCTCCAGAGAAAAGAACAATACATTAAGAACACACCATTTGAAGGACACTATGGAGACGGACGATAGTAACGGTGGTAAACCAAATTCATGCTCGCTCAATACTTACACTGGACGGAAACAGGCCTGGCATTTTGCAAACTCGCCACTCGGCTCGGTTCGTCGATGCTAGATCCTAGGAAGCTTGGTAGCAGGGAACGTAACACAGGAAGGTGGAACCAAAAAAAAAAATAACACCGGTATGTGGTGCTACACTATACACTTTCACATATACAAACGCACTCGACACTTCCAAAGTCACCTTCGGCAAACAACAAAGAATACTCTAGGAGCCTGTTCTCCCCTGCTCTGTTCAGTCAGCAGGCGCTCTTGAATTTTCCTCCACACAACAACAGCACAACGAATGAACCGAACGAACGTTCTCGTCGTCGGACGCGCTCTATCTCTAAGGCTCTCTTCGTTCTTTGTCCATTAACCACCAACTAGCACCAACAAAAGCCCAATCGGCTATTGCCGATGAGGAATGGGTCGTGAAGTCCTGTGTGTTTCAGGAAAATCCTTACAAAATAATCTTCATACAGCACGCACAAACGCACCTCCACTATCAAACAACTAAAACCACTATTAAAAGCTAGTCTACTTAGCGAGGAGGTCACACGCTATTAGCCAACACTGATGACACAGCTGACACATTACAGAATGTGCGTGTGGGAAGGCTGGGAAAATGAATGTCCCCTGCACACCTTTACGGGTAATGCAGCTGTCTATTTTCCGGGATACATCCGAGCCCGTTAGCGTGCAGTGGTTCGACCACTCTCGAATCGACCGCTGCCAACTCGACGACTACTAATGGCGTTCGCTATAAGGTACGGTGACGGTTTCGCTGAAGACTTCAAAACGACACTCTGCCCTTACCCCATACTTTCTTGGGGCGATGGAAAACTCAAACAGCTCTGTGAGCTCGGCACTCGTTCTCTTTCTCTTAAACGGTCTAACCACAGCTCGCTCTCTATCTGACGCTCCGTGTGCCTAGAACCCGAATCTTCTGCGTGTGTATCTCTCGAAGGATTTGACACTTTCGCTTTCGATCAGCAACTCACACTGGATGACCTCCGCGGCCACCGCTCCGGTAACACAGAACGGGGAAAAAGCAATCGGGACATCGATCGGGACGGGGTACATTTCCTCCTCAGGAAGTCTCTCTGTGTGCGTATGTGTTTGTGTCCCTCGGTGCGAAAATCAGAAAGGACAATAAAAAGGCACTTCTATAGGAATATCTAGTGTTTGCGCTGCAGGCAAGCAAGAAGTCGCGCATTCAAACTTGATGGCACCACATGCAGTCGTTCTCCTGGCAGGCAGTGCACAAGACGGGAGATTTTCGTTCTACCAGAGCACACCGCACTGCACGAGTTCTCGGCACACGACTGACAACGTACGCGAGCCCACGGAGCCACCGGGCCCAGCGAACGGGGCAGAATCGTCGAGTCGAGCTGATGCCATCGATATATACACACCACCGGAGAGCACACGGGAACACACGACGAGGTTTTTTTTGCTGGCCAAACTGGATTTCTCGCTCCACTGTGTCTGTGAGCGGCTTCTCGGTGTGCCTCCTGATTCTGTCTTTTCCGTTTTTTTTGTTAACCACGTCGAATGGAGCAAAACGTTCAAGAATTTCTGTCTTTAATAAAACCACAAACTAGGAACGGTAGTGGCAGGCGACGGACTTGTTTCACTTGGTGAGGTGAGGTGAGTTGTTTCAAACAGACTTTCTGTTGCTTGCTGGTTCCTTGCGGGATTGCTGTCCCGATGAACGGTCCGGACCATACTGGAAGGACGAACCCCGAAATCATTGTCGTCAATTGCTCCGGCATACCACCCGAAACGTACCATCATGTCCCTTCCTTCATCTACGTTACTGGAAATTGTTCGCTGGTGCTATCTCTTTTCTGACCGCTATTTCTGGCTGTTGCCACCATTTACACGAATCTCCCTGTCTCCCATACCTACTCCACTAACACCGAACGTCAGATACGGCAGAGAGCGATACGGCGAGATACGCGAGCTCTCTATCCTGTGTGTGTGTGTACTACAGCGTTTTGCTTCAACGTTTTTTTTTTGTTCCGTTGTAGTTCCATGCCCTTCGGTTGTGACGACGAGTTGGAGAAAGCTACGCTCGTCCGTTTTGTCCTTGCTCATTCAACATTTTTATCGGTCACTCACCGTACTGCGTCCCTTACCTACCCCGCCAATCACCAGGAGGTGTCCTGTGAGTGGAGTCAGTGGACTTGGTCGACTCGGATTCACACGGTCACCCACTAACACCGCCGCACGTAGGTGCGTGTGGGTGCGCAGTCCTGCCGCGTGAGCTTTAAAAGCTCCCGCCATCCTTTACGCTCGCTACAGGCGTAAAGCGCCCGAGCAAGGACACGCGGAACTCAATGGTGAGTGTCCTCTTTGTTACACCGGAACTGCCTGCCCGCTTTCGGCAGGGGGATTGGGGAAGTTTATTTCCGGAAGGCAGAAACCGATACTAGGGTGCTGTAACGATCCTGGCAGCATGGATTGTACGAGAGGGAGAGAGAGTGTGTGCGTGCGTGCAAGTAAGAGAGAGAAAGAGGCAGTCTATAGCACAAAATGTCCGTTTTAGGACATACACGACATTTAACTCAATTTGCCACCAATACTGAACCGCGGCGTCAAATATATTGTTGCAAAAGCCTGCCGATCCTTTGGACCGTGTTGTTTGTAGCAACTAAAAGCACCGAAAAGCTGAGCCGTTCCCGATGGAAAGAGTAGCAGGAACATCTTCGCCAGTAGTCGTAATAGTAGTAGCGGTAGTAGTAGTAGCAATAGTAGCAGCAGTAGTACTACTACTACTAACCGTTGTAGCTTTGCTCTCTCCATCGGTGCAATGGTCTTGTGTGTTTTTCCCTTTCTTTGTTGGGTCGTTTCTAGTGTCGGTCCTCTATGTATATGCTGTCCTTATACCAGGCAGGGTCATGCGCGTATCGGTGTCGACTTCCGCGCGTACACCTCCGTCCCACACATCACTCCATTGGTGTGCGCGGGGTTGAATGAAACGCTCCTGCTACTACCACTTTCACTCCTGAGTGCGGCGCCCTCAGCACGCACGCAGCAGGACAGCATAATGTATCGAGTGCTCCGGTTCGGTCACCGGACACACAAAGGACACACAAAGTAACTCACTCACGAAAGGACTCGCGTTTTGGTTACAACACATCAACCGATTGGCGATGTGGAAATGGAGCCTGTTGGAGGCTGATGTGAGAGGGAAAGAATAGGATTCGATTTCAAGGATTCGCCATTCGCTGAACTCTCGCGCAGCCATTGTGCAATACACACACATATCAAACGCTGGGACACCAGCAGCCCGAACGAGCCCAGCTCTGACGGGGGCCCATCGTCCTTGTGCACACCGAAACGAAGATGAACAATGGGACCACAGCACACACAGACACAACAAAGCTGGAGACCAACAATGGCAGCATTGACGATGACGGTGTCTCTTAGTTGGTGTGAGTGTATGTGTGTAGGTGGTATGGCTAGGTGTTATTTTTGCACCGAAGGTTACTGGCCCCCTGGGGGAGAAGAAGATCGGTACTAGAAATTTGCACCAGGCTTTCTTGAAGGTGACGCTGTTTGCATAAAGTTACCTCTGACTTTACGGTGTGAATCAAGTGAAACTGTTTTTTCGATCAAGTTGTTACATGGGTAAATATTTGTACATTAAGAATAACACATTTAGGAGAACATAGTCTAATTATAAGCTTTTCAATGAATATATGGAAAAGGTTCCTACAGGCTTGCTGTAAAAGAAAAACGCTGAAGTAACATTAGCCAATTATTGTCTTGATGTACAAACACATGGTCCAAATTGCGTGAAACTTCATATTACATCAAGATATGTTTCAAAGCTGGGGGAACAAATTTTATTTGTTTCGAATTCTTGAATAGTTGAGATATCTGATATGCATAATTCCAAGTAAACAATCATGTTTGTAAGTTTAAGTATGTAAGTGTAAGTATGTTTGTAAATATAAATAATATTCTTGTGTAAAAAGATCTGTTTTACACTTTCCTTGTAAGCTTCTAACCGTAAATTTGAGGAAGGAAGGAAGAAACAATTGAGAATTTTGAATATTGAATCAATTATTTTCCGTTCACCTTCAAACAGTTGAAAGCGCGAAATTAGGTGGTACCGGAACTGGAGGTATGTTACACGCCTAGCATTTTTGTCAACTAGATTGATAATCAAACGTTCAGATGAGTAACATAAAATGTAGTAAAGTTCATTCATAATCTCGCGTGAAATAAGTAAATAAATGCAAAATGTGAATCTACTTTCATGCTCGGTAATACTACAAACGCTAAAACAGAACCTGAATGCTCTTAGGAAAAGCTTATGGTGGCACACTTGCCCCTAATTCCGCTAGCCGAGAACCATGCACAATACGAATGGTATCCAGCTATTATGCGAGTTGCTCACGACTAAGACAACGATACAAAATGTCGGACAATATCGCAACTAAATGTTCAGGTATAATGGAGCGATACCCTCGTAAGTGGTTAACAGCATTAAACTTGCTTGCAGAACATCGAAGTTAATGCTTTTTCCACGCAACAACCGTAGAATCGTTCAATGGTAACTAAGTGTAGGATCACTTAGTTAAGCTTCAAATTTTGTTTGTCATTCTTTAGACGTAGATGATTTTCATAACTAAAATAAGACATCTAAATCAAGGATTTTGAGTATGGCGGATGTCGTGGTATATATAATTATTCCTTTCAATTAGATTACCAACTCGAACAAGATTTCCTTATTCTTAACACTTTGTTGTAATAAAGTCAAATTTTACACCCATTAAGTCCATTCAACCATATTATGGAGACAATATTAGCTATTCTCATAATCTGATAGAAAAAGGTCTCCTAGCGCGGGCGATCTTTTTGTGCACAAATTAAAAAAAATCTAACAAAATTAACGAATCAAACAAAATTATTTCCAAATACCATTCAAACAGTCTCAATACGGCAGAACCCATATTCCTTTGTTCTCGGTACCGTTGCCGTTGCTCAATGAATCCAATGTAACCCACAGCACCAAAGTAATAACCAACCTTCCATGAATTACGCACAAATCTACAACCGCTCTACATTCGGAGGCAGGGAACAAAATCGAACCCATTTGTTGTCATACTCGGCACGTCCGAGAGAAGTAGAGCGAACGCCTAGAGTATGCGAGATGCCCACTTCCTCTGAGAGAAGCAGCAAACTCCGCCGTATGCTGTGGCCAACCATCACCAGCCGCCCGTCCACTGCATTCCGGTCCAGCAGCGGAAAGCATACCGGTGAGCAGCGGTCGGGCACCGGTGCATCCGTGTGAGAATGAGCGTGAAGCGAGCTGTGAGATTGCAAGGAGTGCAATCTCATAATTCACTCGAGTGTACATGGCCACATGGATATAGAGAGAGACCATGAGCCCGTACAGCAACCCCGAACCGGTAAAGCTGCCCACCTACTGGACGCGTTATGGCAGGGAAGAGAAGCGGAAAAGTGAACTTTGTAGATGAATCATAGAAGTGTCCATTACAAATGTCTTCACAAATCCCTTATTGGAGCAAAAACAAAATAAGAAGAATGCCTTATTGGAGCTCAAACAATTTAAAGAATTCGTTTGGTTTCTCTGTTTTCCTTAATCCTTGTCGAGGTGTTGCCTAAGTTGTTGTACTAAACATCCACTTACCTTCTCATTGACCTGATTCTCATCGTTGATTGATTGTGTGCGGAGCTTGTGCGTTAGATACTTGAGCATAGTTTGGTTTGCCGCTGACCTCCCGGACGCCACCTTGTACAACCGCCGACTGGACCGCGCTGCTCCTTCCTCACGTCGCTTCCGACCGCTCCAAGCTCCTACTGCTACCTCGCCGACCACCTTTCCTTCGCCCGCACTGCCGCCAACGCTTCCTTCCGCGCGGACGTCGAGGCCGCCGCCGCTGCTGTCCTGCTGCACGGTGAAGATACACCTTGACCGTCCTTCCTTTCGCCGGCGTACGCGAACACGCTGCTGCTGCTGCTGCTGCTGCCGCGGCTTCCTCTCGCTGCTGGGCGGCGTGCTTTTCCGTGCGCTTTCCACCTCCACGGTTTCCACTCCACGGACTCCAACTTCAATCACACACCGGTGTGCGTTGGAATTCCACACCGTACCGAGCCCGGGATCATAAGACACCACACCACGACCACGACAAACACGTACACGAAAACCGAGGGCACACACACACACACGCACAAGAAGAAGCACACGTGCGCACGGACTAAAAAAAAACAGGAACACGCTCAATAGTGTCTGGTACCGGCACAAACGGTGCTTTTCCGGCGACTGTGGGCTTCACGATGCTTTGCACCAGACTACTACGATCTGGGCGCTGCTGCTAGCATTCCAACCACCCTGCTCACACACACACGCGCGCTACAAGTAGAGAAGGGGATGTAAAACCATGGAAACACTACACGCCAACCAAGGATGCACTCCAGTTTGCTGCACACTGCTAACAGTTTCCCTAATTTGACAAGTACTTTATGAAAATCCTACCCCTATTCATGTCGCCCTATTCATTCCAATGCAATCCCTATTCACCTCTTTACGAAAAAACAGGACATCAATCTTTATCCTGACAGCTCTACCGAGCTGTCACATGCACCGAGACTCAATGCTTGAGTTCTGACTTTTTAATTTCTTTGCGTAAAAATTCTCCCTCACCCCCAGCCCAAGAATCAAACAAAGAACAAGTGGGGTTTTGCTTACTGAAAAAAAAGACAGGAAAGCTTTGCTGAAAATAGCAGCTAGCAACAACGCCGCCTGGAAAATGCACTTTTTCCTGTATTTCCAAGGAAGAGAAGAACAAACTGTTGGCTGCTACTACCGATGCTGCTGCCTGTCGCTATGAATATTCTCCAAATTGCGTGCCCTTTCTCTCTCTCTCTCTCTCTCTCTCTCTCTCTCTCTTGATTGTATGCTCTCCCTCTAGCACACACACACACTCACGTGTGCACACATTTTTTGCCCGTAAAAGGATACTCCAACCACGTCCCCCACACATCGTTACTGCTCGCTTGCTCACGTGCAATGGCGCAGGACACGGTACGCCGTTTCTCTTGCCAGCTCGCTCGCACCTACTGGCAAAAATCGCTTCCAGCCGGCCTGGCCGAGCCTTTGCGCTTGAAGCCTTGCGGTGTGCATGTGTGTGCGTGAGTAGGCAAGTTGCAATAAAATATTATCGATTTTTCCATTTTCCTACACCAAGATGAGCTCTGGTGGTGCAGGCACTGCACTTTTCTGCACCGTGTGAACCGCGATTTATCGACAGGCCCACACACTGGCACAATTTTCACTGCGGGATTGCGGGATGGGATAAAATGTTTGACCAATGTTAAATAATTCAATGGAAGGAAAAGGAAGCTTGAAATAAATAACACTCAGCACACTGGTCACTTTTAAAGCAACCAAAAAAACGAGGTAATTGCTTGCCTAAAAAAAGCACCACACTCAAAAAAGGATTCTGAATGTTTCCAAGTAGGCTGTGAGGGAGCTAACAAAATGTCGACCAACACACAACCAAGAACAGGAAATCACCAAAAAAAACCCTCAACCAAGCACCAAAACACCTTCCAACTATTTTTTGCGCTATTTCTCGCGCAAATTCCAAAGCACAAACACCACACACTTTTCCGTGGGGTTTTCACCCTTCGCAGTAAACGAAACAACCACCAAACGTACCCGCGGAAAACAACTTAACCCTACACAGCGCCAAAATTTTCCGCACCAACAAGGGAAAGGCCAGCCAGCCACCGCGCACACCGCACGCCAGTCAAAACACTGCTACTTGGACCATTTATTTTATTGCCACACCGAAACGCGCCTGCACACAGACTCCACACGCGCGTGGCCTGTGCTGTGTGTCG
Organism: Anopheles epiroticus; assembly: GCA_000349105.1. Lineage (NCBI taxonomy): Eukaryota > Metazoa > Arthropoda > Insecta > Diptera > Culicidae > Anopheles > Anopheles epiroticus. The sequence goes on along the minus strand of KB671953.1, from coordinate 378,153 downwards.
TCTCGTTGGCTTTTCACACAAGCTCACTGGGGCAGCAGCAGCGGAAAATTGCGCAAGGACAAAGCAGCATGTCCGATTTTTGGCTGTCCCTCTTCGCTGCTTTCTCGCTGAACGCGCGCACAGCACCGCCTGAGCCGACCGGAGAGCTTTCTCACCGAGGGTGAGAAAAAGCTTTCTCGCGTGCTTCTTCTCACCGCTCACGCACGTACACGGGGTTGGCTCAGTTGCTCGCACGTTCGGCGGCGTGTGATAGATAGGCTCCATGTTGCACATGGCATTCTTAGGACTGTTATGTAGGGTTGAGGAGGGAGGGAGGGGAGGGGAGGCGAAGGGAAGTCCTGCCTTTCTCAACCAAACTTTTACTTCGCGCACACGCAATACACACACACTCAGCGCGTTTCACGGAAGGGGGTTAATGCCGAATAATTACTCCCGCTGTTCCTTCAGTGTGTATAACGTTCATAAATACCGACACTGATGATTTTAATGGTATTGTTTTTGTATTATTTTTATTGTGGGAAAGGGAGAGTGTGTTCTGTCCTTCAGGGGGTGATTGCAAAGAACTTCCAAAAACGCAACCCCGCGAGGGTGTGCGTGCGATAAGATAACGCCAATTACACACAGAGATTACTCCCAATTGCATTTGACAGGTCTTGGACGCTATTTCTTTTTCTCTCTCTCTCTCTCTCTTTAACGGCTACTACTCCCCCGAATAAACTTTATGCTTGCTGCGCTCGAAAATGCGGTGTATGTATCCAGAAATTGTCACACATACACACACTGTCTCTGCTTTGCTCACGATCATCATTAGAATGCAACAGTAGCAGCAACAACAATAGCACCAACTTCATCAATGCAATAGGGCGCCTCACTAGCTGTTACGGCCATTGCACTCTCTTTCTCTCTTTCAAATTTCTAGTGCACGCGAGCAAAGCATAAATTTGCACCCAAAATAAATCGCCTCAATATGAGCGTAAATCACCTCTGTTGGCCGTCTGTCGAAGCACTCGCCCAGCTGGGAGATTTATCTGGTAAAAGGTGCTAGAATTGCTGCTACTGGCTAGAACAGGTTTTCCTCAACAAGATTAAGCCTGTTTTGAACACCCCCCCCCCTGTTGATAGGGAAAGGGAGAGAAAGGGAGATAGGGATGGATAGACAGATAGAGAGAGAGGTAGAGGACAGCAATGACAAAAGAAGTTTGACTGTTGCCTCGGGCAACGGAAAGAACAGGTAACACAGTGAGACACACAGGTTTATGTTGCCGATGATTTGACTAATGATCTTTCAATGGCCTCCCGAACTGAGAACAGACCCTGCACAGAACTAGAATGTGTCAGCCATCACCCCCTTCCCTCTGTCAATTAACTCCTTCCTCGGTCACACTTCATCACTTTGCGTGAATGTGCCGTCGCATCGTTCCCCAAAAAAAAAACAAAAAAAGGAAGCAACTTTTGTTAGGGTGGGTTGAGTGGGTGGTGATGGCTGGATTCACAACACAACAAACGGAGCGCACACGCACATGCACGCGGCGACACGCACCTCGCTTCTCTTACACGGCAAAACACGCGAAACACGCACGGTGCACAACACACGGCAGACAACAACGTACACACTTCCTCACTCTGCTGCTATTCAACAAATTCTGAGAAACTCGAATACCGAAACGACAGACCTATGCTCGCGCTGTGTGTGTGTTCATCGGGAGGCATGGCTTATGTACAAAAGAATGGGCCACCGAGCGGGGGGTATACACCGCGCTATGTAATGCACATTACTATTTGGGGCTGGTAGGCTATTTGTGTGTGCGCGTGTATCCACGCACAAACACTATCGTCGCGATGCGTGCGATTAGGTTTCAGCAACGATTGACAAAATGTGTTACCTATCGAGTCGCTTTTATTAAGTTGACATAATTTTACAACCTCTTTGAGCATAAATCGGAACGCTCTTCTTTCATCCCCTAGAATGGTATGTATCACCGGGGCAAAATACATAAAACGTCGACGAACGTATGAGGTGAGCACTGAACTTGATAAACTAAACGCTATGTTGCGGGTGCGCTAGTGTGCGTAGGTCAGCATGCGAAAACGTCAGAAGGTATTTCGGGTTTGTTTACTTTCTGCTTGTACGATGTATCGTGGAGAAATTTTGGTATCATTTTTTTGTACGTAATATCTGAGGAAACATAAATTTTTGTGTAATTTTATGTGAGTAAATGTTATTTAACTTTACATTTGTTCTTTCTACAGTACATACTTAATTGTTTTGTGTTGTTTTTAGGCAGTCAAGTAAAGGAAGATGATCAACCAGATGCAGCTGATGGTTTTAGGATAAGGCATGAAACGCTCTGCGTCCCACCATTAATAATTGTCCTTTTTTTGGCTACGGCCATAGGAGGGATGCTGAAAAATGATGAAGATACAGTAGAAACTGGGAAGAAAGTAGGTAATGGAGAGGCGTTGCCTGTAGTACGGTAGAGTTTCCATTGGTAAAGCATTGAGCTGTAGAGCAGTACTTAGCAGGATAATTTCAGCTAGGAGAAAAGATTCTTCGTATACGAGGACCCTAGTTGAAACTCCAGTACTAAGAAATCCTTCCTCCGTAATGGCGGATTATCCTATGTGTATAATTGGCGGCTGCCAGGAGCTTTACTGGCCAGTTTTGATACATAATCTAGCCTCTATTGCAATTTCACCACCCAGGAATCGAAAAAGCTTGATTCGACACTGTTTCTAGTTGCAAGTTGTTGGGTTCGTTGATCGCATTCGTTTGATGCGTCCTTATAGAATAGATCAAATAAGTGATAGCAGTCAATACCTTGCAACAAGCAGTGCTCTGTTTTAGCTGACCCATTTCATCAATATTGACCATATTAGAAACGTTCTCTCTTCAAAACGAAGTTCATCAAAGGTAGATTACAATTCTCAAGAAAAGATAGATGTTTGCATTTCACGCGTTGATGCGAATACTTACCTTCCTCCCAGTGCTTGCGATCTGTTTGTTCACACGCGGATCACTTCGCGAGTCGCTAGTTGTTTACTGAATAGGGGGTGCGAGACACAGTTTTAGGTTTAACATGATTGAGCGCAGAAATAAACAAACCCGCCCCCTAGCAAACAAACAAACGGCAGCTCCCCTATGTCCCTTTCTCTTCAAATATCGTTCGCACGAGCAATCAATATAGTTGCGCTATTTTTTTTTCTAATTTATGCACACGCTTATGTGTTTGATGTCTGCATTTGCATAAAAAGATAGGAAGGTAACAAAAAAGGACAGAATTTGAAAATAATGGCTCATTAAAACGTCTGTTTCTTCAGTTCCCCAGAGCAAGAAAACACGTTTCTGCATATGCATAGGTGTCGACCTTGAAGCGGAGACGGTAGGAAGAAAAACAGACAGGCTAATATTAACTTTTCAACCACGGCCAGATTGGCAAACAACCAAGTAGGAGGACGGACCCAGCTCTTGTGGTGAGATGACAAACAACGTTCCAAAATCTGTTCAAGCGACAAAAAACAACCGAATTTTGGGGAATCTTTTAAAAAATCGCTCAAACCACGGTTCGATGATCTAATTCAAGGCAGCTTTTTTGTGAACACGATCGCGAGAAGCGGTGTTACCACATCAGAGCGATCTTCTCAAACGAGTGTCATCGAAGCTCGCAATTTGCAAGCAAAATCTAATCTGTTGCATGCGTTTTGTGCGAGTGTCTCAATTTCCGGGCCGACCGCAAAGACAACCACTTGTAGCGATGGAGGGATCTGCGTTCGGAATACAATTAGCATTGGAAACAAAATTCAACAACACACGTACTTTGCTTAAACATTCTTCATCTTCAACATTGGTCCTTATGCTGTTCTTGATTGCGTTGAACATAAAATCATTCGATTAGACTACATTAAACTAAACAGTTGTAAAAAACACATTCAAATACAACACCATTTTCTGCAGATGTTTCGTTCCTAACTACACTTAATTCGGTTTGTGTATGCTTTATCGTCGGTTTTCGATTGTCGCTTAACTAAACACATACTTAAACTATTTTTTCACATTTAAAAACACTGAACAAAACTCTGTCCCTTTACAATACATCATCTCAGCCGCATGACGAGGCAATGTAAACGTTGAAGAGAGTCATGGAACCTAAAACACACATCCCAACAACGGGGACACTACATTGTGGAATGAAAACATTAAGGCACCTCGGATCATGTCGACAATATCTACCTTTTTTGGGGACAGTTTCCATTCCCATCCTAGCCGGGCCTATATCACGTTTTTCCTACTGAGAGAGAATGCAGAAACATGAATGCCTTTCTTTTTTTGGTGCCCCAGTATAAACGATTTCAAACACAACGATTAAGCTCTAAATACTGTTAAGCACCTGCAAAAACCCATGAAACCTTTTTCGTAAAAGTTTTTGACTTATGCGGCTTACGTGCCATCGTTTTCGGTTGTGCTAATTATTTTCTTTGTTCGCTTCGTCTTAATTCGTTTCTTAAACCGCTAAAGGGCTCTGTACAATTCGTTTACAACACGAACACATTCGCTAGTTAATGTCTAACGCAACTACAACGCACGTTTCTTACATTGCAGTTTCGAGCGGTTGCGAGTAGCTGCGACTGTCCGCACTCAGCACAGGCTGCCCGACGATGCCAGCACCGGCATCGTCGAAGTTCGTTTCCAGCAGTGCTTCCGACTTGGAGCGAGCGTAATTGCTCCGCGCACCCATCGGCGACGGCTCCATAACTGGGGAGACGGCCGATTGCTGCTCGCCGGACGATTCGTACAGCGTCTTTGGTCGCTGGCTGTCCATGCGCGGTGGTGGCAGTATGGAGTCCCGCTCCCGCCCAGGCGTTGCGTATTTCTTTACCGCCTTCATGTACGAGTCGGGCCGTCGCATCTGTTCAGGCTCGGGCGGTGCCGGACGGCGCACCTGTATCGATGGTTGTTGGTATACGTGCCCCAGCGGGGGAGGCATCACTGGAGGGGCTGGCCGGGGCGGTGGACTACGCTGTACACTGTACGGCGAAATGCCGTTCGCACCGGCGAGTGAGTCGGTTTGTGAGGTACGGGCCGGTTGGAAACTGCTGTGGCTAACTGAAGCTGCCGGTGGTTCGTACTCGGGCAGATGCTGCTTAAGCTCGTGCAGGAAGGATAGCTTGTCCTGGACGCGCATCGGCAATGTGCTCGAGTTACCATAGTAAATGGAACCGGTCTCCTCAATCTCTCCATCATCGCCGCCACCCGGAGCGTGTATGATGGGCGATTCCTCGTTGATGGCAGTGCTCAGTGAGTTGTTGCGCGTTACGCCCGAGTACGTGGTGGACGTGTCCCGGAAGCCTTCGTTGCGGAAGGCAAGCTCGAGCGCAATGCTTCCACCGTGGCTGCTGTACTCGGGCAAACCGTACACTTTCGTCTTTGCCGGACTGGTCCCATTCGCGCTGGCAATGTACTCCGACGGTGCACCGTTGCTTTCGCTGTACCCGAGCTGGCTTTTAAGCTGTTCGGCGTACTCGTTGCTGTACTGCTGCTTCTGCTTTTGATCGTACACGTCATAGCTCGTTTCGGTGCTGAGGACGCTCTTGTCGACGGACTCGATCGAACCGTTCGAGGCCATTCGTTTGTAGTCGTTCGTTGTGGCAGTTCGTAATGTGTCGGTCGATCGTGACATAGCCTGGGGGAAAGTGGAATAGAAAACAGATCAAAATTTAATATAAAAAGCTTCTTTTCTAATGCGGGCAAAACAGACAGGCAAAAAGAGTAAAAACACTCAAAAAACATTCCATAAAAGCCAGCTAAAAGGTAGCAAGACAAACAACAATCTCACACACAAAACACCACTCACTTACGACAACGTGTCGGCTGTTCTTTTAGACTGATGTTGGCTGCGCCACCGTTTGCAAAAATGAGTTTATTAAAATGAATTAGCATTCCGGGAGAAATCACACGGTGAATGACACGAACTTGAACATATTGCTGACATCCGAAAACACATTCTAAAGATGAGGTGATAAGATCCTACTTACATAGTTTCTTCTCCGGAGCGATCCTTGCGGATCGATACTGTTTAGACTGCGCATGCTCTGGCGGATGCTGTTCCGTCGCTGTAGTCGTTGCGCCTGTCGGTAGCGTGACTTCTGGCACCAGCAAACACAGACGATGCAGATCAGCACTATTACAAGCGCCAGTGCGACAATAATACCGATTACTTCCACACTAGCCGTCCAGTGGAGTGGATCGATCTCGACCTACAAAGGAAAGTTGAATCAGTTTCTTGGCTTGGTTTGGCTTAGTGACTTTTCCAAACCATACCTTCGGATCAATCTCGCACAAGAATGCATGCCGATTGTGGCACTCCTCCACCTCGACGCTCTGGTACAGGAAGGACGTACAGCGATCGATATAGTTTGCATCCTGCACCCATACTCGCTCATAGTTCCGCAGATAGCGCGACTGCTGCTCGATGAACAGCCACAGTGCGTGAGTATCGCCACTAATGAACGGCAGTGAGGCATTGTCCGAGCGGCAGAAATCACGCGCCTCTCGGAAGCTCATCGGTGCTCCGACGTACATGTAGCAGGTATCGATCAGCAGTGTCCACCCGGGAGGACACTTGCCATCCAGCACAGTCAGATTGTTCATGTGCAGCGGCAAGAAGGACACCTCCAACAGCTGAGGATCGTCGAAGCGATCCCGTATACGCGAACTAACGGCCAGCGTTTCGTTGTAGCTCCAGTAATTGTGACGGGCGTCAATTTTCGTCTTCCACACGTCCAGCGTGCTGTGAAAATGTACATCGAGGGCATTATAAAAGTGCGTTTCACTAACGCTTAAACTAAACTATGTGTAGAAAAACTGAAGCAAGCGAACCAACACCGAATTGCAATTTTAAAATAAAAATACAGTGAATACAACAACTGCACCTACCTATTCCAGTACTGGAAATCAATACTGCCGGGGGCGCGAACAACATTTTTACGTGCATTCATTCAGCAGCCCACGATTGCGCAGAGTTGCAGGGGTAGTTGAAGGGGTTTTTGTTTGTTTAGAGAAATACAGACGGGAAGGAGTAAGAGAAATAACGATAAAAATAGCATGCAAATTTTGAAAATAAAAACATAAAACAAATACAACAACATTTGGTGGTCTGGTGAATGCCGAAACGCGCTGTGGGATGCTATACCGTATCACGCTACTTACTACTCCTTCTCACAATCATTCCGCTACGGTTAGTTTCTTTTGGGGTCAAGCTAGGATTTAGACACTTATACTTACATCGAACGGTTGACGGTGATGATTTCGTAATCGTTGTCCGGATTGGCGAAAATGTTATCGACGTAATGCTGTCCCGCCGTACCAGCGACAATCGTTGCCTTTCCTTCCCAGTCTGTGGCCACGTTGCTACAAGAGTTCAGATTTTCCATTAGAATAAGTCCTCACACCAACTCACTGTACAACTTACTCATAAAATCCGTTGTGTGTCGTTGTCTGATAGATTGGTAACCGCACACGATCGAACCCAGACACCTGCACTATCCTCAGTCCCTTGTTCCGGTGGACGTAATTGTAGGTAAAGTTTGATACGACCTGCCGCAGCACAACCACATCCCGGAATGTGCCATCGTTTTGGGTGATGTAGTTGTTGTGTATGATCACCTCCTGGTACGGTGAGGACTGTCGGCCCTCGACGTAGATCGCTGGCCGGTTAACGTTTCGGGCGAACAGATTGCGATGGATCCAGCCGCGTAGCGATGTGGCCGAACCGCGAGAATCGGCCCGTATCGAGAGACCACCCTGATTGGATTGGACTAAATTGTTCTAAAAATACAGGATCGAGAAGCATTAATATAAATGATACAATGAAAGTCTTAAGACAATTAAGAGTAGTTACCCTAAAGTGCAAGGATTGCATGTTCTGTACATCGATTCTGATGGCAGACTCGCAGGACGAGAAGTTACCGTACAGCTGGCGACAGTTGTTCATGATTCGGTTTCGTTCCAGCGTTAGTATTGGGGACACTTCACCAACGGAAGTGTACTGAAGTGCTCCACCGACACAGCCCTGTATCTCCGTGTTGGATATGTTGTGCTGTGCATCACGATCTGAAAATGGAAAGAAGTTACAAAACAATTCTCACTAAGCAGGATCATTATCTTTTGCGTGACTACTTACTGAATCCAATCGCCGATATCGGTAGTGTGACCACTTCCGCAATGAATCCATGTCGTGCCGGTGCACCACTCGCTATCAACCGCACACTCAGCGCCGGTTCCATCGAGCGGAACAGACGTTTCTGGTTGTCGGAGTCCGCATCGACCGTGCCAATAATACGCGCCGATACGTTGTAGATGTCCCCGTCCATTAGCTGGATCATGTCCCGCCGGCCGTACTCCTTCGAGTGATTGAACAGGTTCGACTGCAGCAACCGAAAGCCGAGCGGTTTCACGCGGTACGCACTCTTGAAGATCTTCACACAGTTGACCGGATTGTTGTCGTACTTGTAGTAAACCAGCACCCGCTCCTCCAGCGTAATCTCCTTGTTCGTATCGCAAATGTCCACCAGCGAGAACAGATTGTAAGGGAGATCAAGATCCTTCAGCGGACTGTAGCTCGACTCGTCGCTCTCTCGACCTTCTCCTGTTAGCGAGATAGCGTTAATGCCCTGCCCAAGACTGCGCAAGATCTGCAGATGGTTCAAGTGTATCGCGTTCGTCGGTGAGATCAGATTCACACCGTGATGCGCACTGTCCCTTATCGACACCGAGCTGATGCTAGGATTCTTTGCAATCGTCTGTATCGCGGGTGACTTCTCACCGTGCAGCATCCCTGCGCGCTGTATGCGCACAAAGTCCATCACACTTTCGACCGGGCGTGCCGTAGCATGGGTGTGCGTATCGTGCAACCGGTGCTCGTACATGCTGGCCTCGAAATCCTGATTAGCGAAGCGTACACCACCCCAGTAGTTGCGTCGTTCCGGCTCTCCATTGCAGCTGATGAACACAAACTCCGAATCCCACTGACATTCGTGGCGTCGACCATACAGCTGACCGTTCAGCCGCTCCGGACACTCCTCGAGCCGCAACTCATCGCCGTGACATTCCATCGGTTCTACCCACGACCAGATGCGAGTGAGCGAGTTCGTGTGGAACTCGATCCGACGATCGTGTCCGAAGAATACATCCAGCGGGTCGTACCCAAGCTCCCGGCAGACGACCTGAGCATTGCGCTCTGTGAACCGTCGATCACAGATCGGTATCCACTGCAGCGTTGTGTGGTTATAATACTCCAGGAACCCTTCCTTTGTCCGCTCGTTTTCACCTTCGCCCTGCGAACAGTTGCGGTTGGTGCAAAGGCGGATGGAATCATAGTTGACCATCGTCTCCAGCGATCGTTCTATACGCTGCAATCCTTCCGAAGCACTTTCGAGGGGTTTCAGGACAACTTCAGCATCGCTTGTACCGCGTGCCAGCAACGTTCCCAGCACCAGAATACCCACATTCGGGGCGAACTCCATCACTACCCCCGGGAAAATGCTTAACGTCACGCCGGGCATAACAGTGATGTCCGAGCGTATAACGTACGGAGCTTCCCGCCGGTAGATCGACAGGTCCTCCAGAATACGTCCACCGAGCGCGTTCAAATCGACGGGCGGGCTTGGACCTTCGCTCACCGACACACTGCCATCGATGATGTCCTCGATCAGGTACGGCCGATACAGTGCCTCCGCGTGATTGTTCCAATCGTCGAAATCAAAGATCCGCCTGCGAATGTGCTGCTCATCGCTGCTGCCCCACCAGTTCTCTCTCGCATCCAGATAGTTGCGCAACCGGGCGGACTTAACGCCCGCAATCAAATCATAATCTTGCTGATTGTTGGAGATCACATTGCGATAGATTTGCACCTTCTGCACACCACCGAACCCGATCACACAGGTCGGATCGTTTGCATTGTTCCGTTCGCCCCGGATAAAGTTCCTCATGGACGAGCGGGTATCCTTTAGTTCTTCGTTGCTTTCGATCTGATTAAAAGCCAACAGTGCCGGTATCTCGCCCAGTATTTCGCTCTGGCTGTCCGACCGGAACTCGACCATGTAGCTGCCGTAGTTACGCGTGATCCTGTTGTTATCGATCCGCAGCTTTTTCTCCATGCCCCGGAAACCGATCACACCCTGCGTACACACGTTCTCCGTGAAGATGTTCGAGGATATGTTAACAGCCGCATAGTGCCCATCGATCAGGATGCCAAACTTCCGGTTTCTAGCCCACGTATCGTTGCCCAGAAACACGGAATGGGTAAAGTTTTCATTGTACTGCCAAACGTACGGTAAGCTTAGCTCCAACCCGCCGTACGAGTTGCTCTCCACCGTCGTGTCCTGCAGCACGTAGTGGAACAGATTGTTCGACGAGCGTAAATCTTTGGAAAACTGACGAATGCCTCGTCCATTGTCGCGCACCATACTGTTGTTGATGTGTATCGTCACCTCCGAAATGTTGCTGACGTGAACGTCCCAGAACGGTGAGTGAATGAACATTGCCTCCTCCCGATTGTGGCTAATCTCACAGTTGACCAGTTTGATGGATTCGTTTGCCTTCCGCAGATAAAGCTCGCCCGATTCGCCCAGATACCGGTTGTAGTACGTGCCGGTGATGCCGCGGAAGTTGCGCTGTATCTTGGTGGACGTTATCTGCAGCGTCGGTACTGGACCGCGCACGATACGATTGAAAATGTTCTGTATCGGTGCTTGGATGGAGCGAAGCACCAGTACCGCACCTCCGAGAGCGTTCGGGCCGCTACGATACTGCAGGATGGCACCGTAACTGCTGGTCGTCAGTGGGAAGACCGACAGATCACGCTTCACCTGCCATATGTCCGACTCGGTGCTGCCGGTAAGTGAATCGTGTATCCAAATATTTTCCGTCGAACGGTTCTCAATTGGATTCAACAGTTGAATACCAATCACGTACCCCGGCTGACACTGGATGATGATCTTCCGCTCGACCGGTTCGTTACGCACCGGAGTCGTGATGATGTGCTTGATCTGCCACTGATCAATGTCGATGTTGGTGGTGACACTTTCCGGTACCAGTATCGGCCGATAGTCCGAATCGTCCACGTTAAAGTCGGGTACCATATTGAACCAGCTGGTGATTTCTCGCTGCTCCATCGAAGACACCACCTGATCGTGGTTGATGCCCGATCCCCGGTTGTCCTTGATGATGCTGCCCTGCACCTTCAGGCCGAGCTGCTTGATGCTGATACCATTGCCACGGTTGGCCGAAAACTCCGAGTTCTTTACATTGTTTACCGAAGTGCCAGCGTAGATGTCGGAGTATATGATGCCCAACCCATCCTGCAGATTCTCCACCACGCGCACACTGTCCAGATTGTGCCGGGCCAGGTCCATTTGCAGTGCCGGCTTGAACGTGTTGGTCACGTAATCGAACAGACCGGCCTTCTCGATCGTGACGTACTGCAGGTCGGCGCGTTCCGCTAGCACACCGAACCGCAGACCGGCCCACGCCCCTTCGTAGCACCGTACGCCGACATCGTTTTCATGACCGCAGGAATTCTCAAAATCACCGCGTGACGCCCGCTCGGCACGACACTTGGTAATGTCTATATCATGCTCGGTACAGCGCACGTTGGAGAGGAGCACATCTTCCGTCGTGCCGGCACCGGGAACTTCGGAACGCTGCAATCGCCAGTCCATGGGATTTAACGCCAGCCCCAGCTGGTGGCAAACCAGGGCAGCATTCGTGATGGTCCACCCGTAATCACAAACCGTACCCCAAACACCTTCCGTGTAAATTTGCAGCCGGCCTTCGTGATCGTTCGCACCGCCAACGAGCCTTACCGGGACCTTCGGTGTTTGTGGTTCGTGCGGTACCTTCTCCACGATCGATTCCGTCTCGATGTCCATCGCAAACTCCTGATCGTCGACGATGGCTTCTGTTGTGTCGTTCTCCAGCATGACCGCCTCTCGCTTCAGCGTGAACAGAATATCATCCGGCGATCGTCCCCGTGCCTCCAGCTTGCCCGTCACCATCATGCCCACGCTCGGTGCAAAGTTCAGGATCACACCCGAGTTGAGAATCAATTTCCCTCCCGGGCGCACGTTAATGTCCCGCTCCACGGTGTAGCTGCCAGCGGGTAAGATCTCCTGTCCGTCCACCTCACCTCCAATGCGCTCGCTGCCCTCCTTGTGGAAGAACGGCACAAACTTCTGGTACTGGGCGATCGTCTGCGTGCCAGGATTGGAGTGGTGCAACAGGTACGGGAAGTACTCTATCTTCGCCAGATCGTACCGATCCTTCCGATGGAACAGCCGGTCGTAAATCTTTTCCTCGTCCTGATTACCCAACCAATTGTACGTCACGTTCAGCGCCTTGCTCTGGTCGGACAGCTGCGAACCGACCTCGTACCGTGACTCCTGGTTCGAGATGATGTTCCGAAAGACGTCCACATTGTTGGAGGAAATGACCACCGGTGCTGCGACGCGCGATCGTGGATTCAACCGGCCCTCGCCACCCAGCCCCTCCCCTTCGTCCTCCAACGGTCCGAACGCTTCCTTCACGCGATTCCCCTTCACAAAGTTGCGCGTAAACAGCATCCACTGCGTCTTGCTGTCGGTGTTGGGCGAAAGACCGAGCGATGCCACATAGATGCCCTCGTTGTTCATGAAGTGATTGTGCTGCACGATCAAGCGCACCGGCAGTGGGCGGAATTCTTCCAGCGGTTTGTTGCGCGTCAGCAGTGCACCGTACCGTCCACGGGTGAAGTGATTAAACTCGATTCTACCCTCTAGATTTAGGATAGGATTAAGCACGACCGCGATTCGCTGTGAGTGTTCGAAGCTGTTGTGCCCTATCTGAAGTCTCGTCCGCCTACTGTCCGGCACTTCGAACCAGCACGATTGAATGTCGACCGCATCGCTCGTACTGTCGTTAAACAGATTGCCCGTCACATTCACCCACGAGTCACCGCAGAAGTTCCCGTGCAGCACTCCAATCTCCAGATTGCGTCCAATGTGCGAGTACTCGATCGTGGTCGTTTGATTGAACTCCAGGAACTCCCTCCGGTCCGCCGTCGTTTGATTGAGCCAGATCGCAAACCCATAGCCACGGTTCGAGTCGATGGCACTGCGGGAAACGTTCCTGTTGCCACCGTAGTACGTGATGTTAATGCCGTCGCCCTGATTGAAGCTGATCGTCGAGTGCGTTACGTTCACGTCACCGGCCCCACTGGTAACGTGCAGGCCCGCCGCATGCCGATTGTTGCTGATCGTCGTTTCGTGCACGTGCACCTGCGAGCGCAAATTGTCCACCGCAATGCCACGACCGCCATTGTCGACGATCGTGCCCTGCGTTACGTTCAGATCAAAGGCCTTGGTAACGCCGGACGTAACGCGAAAGTGTGCCAGCACGGCCGATCGCGACTCCGCCCGCAGCTTGATGTACAGCTTGTCCCTCGTACTGGTAACGCTCTGGGGACGCGTCTGGTTGCGCAAATCCCACGACGCTAACAACCGATCGTTCTCCGACATGCCGTCGTACACGGATATGCGGGCGGATTCGTTTCGCGCCAGCTCAAAGTAAACGAAGTGCATCGTCAGGACGTAGCCGAACGCGGTCTCGAACGACCGGGCACACTCCTTCGGCGAGAGGGCAAAGGGTGACTGTTCGAACGATAGCTGTAGCGGATAGATCTGCCACGCCGTAGAGGTGAGCGTGCAGAAATCGAACACTTTGCTCCGATCCGTCCGCTCGTCCGCGCGCAGATCGTGCCCGACGTACCGGATACCATCCGCACCGTTTTCGCTCACCGTCACACCCTCGAGATGGGCCGATCCGTAGCTCGAGTTCATAAAGATGCCGAACCCACGGCTCCGACTCACCGTCACATTGCGGAAGCTAAACGCAGCGTCGTGCCGCGTGACGTTTATTCCCGTGTAGGACGAGTGGTCGATCGTCACGAACTCCAGCACCGGCGGTACGCCGAGCACACTGATGGCAGCCTCGGCCGATCCACCCCGACCGGTACCGGCCCGGACGATGTCAACATGCCGCAGCTGGGACAGCGAGATGAAATCGTAAAGCACGTTATTGTAGGACAGCGTTTCTTTGCTTTCCGCGTTCTCGAACTTCAGGCCACGCCAGTGTGGCGTCACCTGGTCAAACAGTGGCAAACACTGGACGCCAATGTCACTGTGGTAGTCGCACACGCCCGAGCCGACTTGTCGCGATGCCCAGGAGCAGTCAAACAGGGAGCCTTCCGTGCCGAGACAGCGGGGCTCCTCATACAGCAGTCTCGGTTCGTAGTTGGAGATACGATCCATCCAGTTCCAGAACCGACCACCCTTAAAGCCCATCTGCCGACAGGTGGTTTCATAGTCCGCAATTGTCCAGCTAAAAATATGAAGAATTTATAGTGAGATATCTGAGTGTTTAAATAAAAGTCACAACACTTACTTCTTCGAGTTGGAACAGACCGATCGCCATTTGCCGTTGTTGAGCAGTTGTAGACGTCCCGCGAGTGGACTGGGACCGTCCACGAGTCTTGCGCCCGCTTCTCGTGGATCCGACGGCACATCCTTATAGCCCGTATCAGGCATTGTGGTGAGTGTAATTTTATTATCTGCATTTCCCTGTTGAGGCGGAAACAAACGCAAAAAAGGCAATAATCAGTATTGTTCGTTGCAAATTAACTGGCAGAAAGCAAAAGGGAACAGAACATTCTGTTAATCATGAGACAGTCACAACACCGTTACCAGTTTTATTTTTACAAAGGGTAAATAACTGTCACCTCTTCTTTTTGAAAACGTGTGGAACATAATTCTATGTCTGACCGCCTTACATACTAATCAAAACTCACTGAACATGCCTGAACAATGTGCTGAATGAGTGTGATAGAACAAAAAGCGAGGGAAAAAATGCCATTAAATTAAATCTGCTTACATAGGTATGTTTTTTTTTGTAATTCAAAACCCGCAGCAACCATTTCTTTTTTATTGGTTCCATTGCGTCGGTATGAGTCAGTTCCGTTGCCGGCGCACGTTTTGCGCTCTCGAAAGGGGGCTCGAAAGCGTCCCTTGGAACGTCATGCGTCACGCACTCATGCAATTGCATAATAAAACGGTGCTTGAAGTGCAAAACAAAAACATTAACAGACAATGTTTTGCAAAGAGAGAAAGGGAGAGGGAAAAGATGGGAACTGGCTCAGGGAATGACAAAAAACCTGCAATGGTCAGAGTCTTCAAATTCGGTGGTAATGCTGCTGATTCATAGTGGAAAGAATCTTGGAATGAGATAGGAAGTGTTGGAATATTTTTGTGTTTTTTTAAATTAAAAAATAAACTGAACTGCATCTGCACTGAAACTATTCTTGAATCTTGGGAGTCATTATTCTTGAGATTCATAAATCTTGATATTCACCAAGCTTGAGATTCTTAAATATTGATGTTAATCAATCTTGGAGCTTATGAATTTTGAAGTTTTAAATCTCGTGTATTTTTTAATATGTTCGTACCCGGAATGGGGCCGGCAGCAGCACGAATGGGATTCGATAGAACGTCAGTTCTTATAACAGGGCACTGCCGTTACCACTCAGACCATCGACACGGCCTTTCTCTTTGCTTTTAGTTGTAAATGATTCACCAAAAAAATCTAAATCTTTTTGCGATAATTCAACCCAATTTGGAATAGACAGAGAAAAAAGAAACTGATTCTTTATTTAAAAAAATGAAGTTGTTATACTCTGCTCTTTATAAACCTACTGAAATACTTCACAGTCTATGTTTGATCCATAAAAGGAAAGTTTACTGGCGAAATCTCGGGCCAAACACAAGCGCGAACTGGTGTTAACAAGTTTATAGTTGTACGCTGAATAATTGCGGCCCTTTCCCCTGTTCCCCCGGGCCCGTAGGCAACCGGTCTTCTGTGTTTATGTTGCCTCGCCACTGCCGCAATCTGATACTAATTTTCACTCTCAACCCTCGAAGCGAAAGAAACTCCCTCCCCACGAAGCGAGTGTGTACGTTGTCGAATAGCACACATTCCAACAATTCTATTACCAACGGTACGGGTACTTCGGAGACGGTTCGAGTCGGCCGTCCCGAGCCCCGCAACATACACTTGTACCCCTACCAATGCAGCAGTTAATGTAGGTCAGTGAAGAACGGTGTAAAACGATACCACCGTAAAACGATTTCTTTCAAGCGCCATAGTGTTGCCGCCACCAGCCATGTGCAGCGTGCGTGTATGTTGCCTTTTGCTGAGGTAACGTGCAAACGTTCTCACCACCAAAGGAACGGTTGGCAGTGGGTCCAGCAGCAGCATGGAACCGCTTTCGGTAAAGCTCTTTGGAATGAGAAAAGTGCGGCTTTTTTCGGCCTAACTGTAGCTGTACCTTTTTGTTTAATTTGTGTTTCGGTTTTGGCAGCGCGCGTGGCTGTTGCAAACCCATTTAGCTGTGAAGATCAAGAACGGTTAGGCGAGCCTAAGGGCGGTTTATTTAATGCTTGCCGTTTAACTGAGAGGAAAAGGAAAATGTGAGGCAATTGTTTTCCCCAAAATGTTGGAGGTAAGGTAGATTTTTTGTAGTGATTTCTTTCCATTAGCTTGATTTATAATAAGAGGCGTCATAATGATGTGCAAAAAAAAACCTCTCCTGGGAGAAGTGCCGTACAGAGTGCAATACAGGTGGCAGTAACATCCGGCGGTAACCTGTATTTGCGCTTAACCGGTTCGCCTAGTTCGCCGTCTAACCAAGCTCTAATGCAACGTGTGCAGTGTGCTGGTGTAGTGACACAGACATTGAACATAAATATGCAACGAACCATATGGCGCCAGGCATCCATCCATGGCACGATGGAACTGAAAGCGTCACAGTGCAACGGTGCCAACATTCAACGGAGAGAAACACAAACTAACCTACTTGTGGTTCAACAGACAGAAAGAGAGAGGAACAGAGAGCTTTGTAGATGAGATACAGCATGTTCTCAGCCACTTACAGCGTCCACTAACAGCGGTTAGATTACCGCCCAAATGACTGCTTCCACGAAATGAATCGTGAATCATCCCCACCGCGATAGTTCATTCAAATACGCGCACGCACACCAACATCTACCTGTTGCTTATGATTCATCCCCAACCCAGTCATGTCCATCCCAACGGATGACTAGCGCGCGTCATCCGATGACGATCATTTCCGTTCGCGAAGGTGTTCAAACTAATGGCTCCATTGGCTGGCAATCGAACGACATCAAACAACTGGCAAGCCCCTGCTTAATTGAACCACCCCGTTCGGTAGCCCCCCCAACCAGCTGTCTTAGGACGTTTTCCCGTTTCCAACTGGCCCATTGTTGTTTTACTATTGTCATTTTTCCGTTTCGATGATGATGTGTTTATGGCCGCGCCGCTCTGCCCTCGAAGGGGCCGTTTTTGTCGGGCACGCGAGTTACGCATCAGTGATCCTCCGTTGCACTTTGCAATCACGATAGCCAAATACCGTCCAACGGTGGTGCTTGGGTGAACGACCCTACCAGCACGCTGGACGTCACCTGTCTGGCTGGGAAGCGGGTCTTTTTTATTCGGTTGAAAACAATGGTCTGTGCACGATGCTGGAGGTAGGAAAATGCTGCAAAATGGACCATATTGGGACCTATTTCCTCGCAAATGTTGCAACAATGATGGATGAAACGGAAAAGAAAGGTACCCACACTCCACACGCTTCTCTTCGCCCGAAAGGGTAAAGGGGTTCAGCCTTAATTAACGACTCTTGACCGCTGTGAACTCCCATTCATCTCTGCATGAAACCACAACTCCAATTAGATGGACCATTCCAGTAAAAACGCTATTGCGCAGAGCTGATGCAGAAACTGTTCCCTTATTTCCTTTCCCCAAAACATGCAGCCCTTAAGCCCTTTTGAAGTGAAGAAGTCTTCATTGAGAGAGCTTCCAGGAATCTGACCCGCGAGCTGTTCCGATCAGCGTTTTATGTGTGTGAGATCTTCAAGCCGAACGACGAATTAGCTGGCACGGCTTCCAGCACGCACTCGCTAAAGGTCGGGGTTAATTGATTAACTGCGGCTATTGCTGTGTGAGCTGTCTCTTCTTTTTTTCCTTCTTTTGCTACGACACACCAGCGCACAAGGCGTAAAACAGTTTTATGAATGAAAATCCAAACGAGCGTGTCGAGAGGAATGGCAAATCAAGTGTGAACAAGTGTGTCATTTACTCATGCGTGAAAAAAAAAACTCCCTGAATGTTAACAAGTTAATAATGACTGGAAGCGAGCTTCCTGTAAGTGTTGTGTCATGTATTTAAGTAATTTACTAGGTTTTATTTGTGCAAAAAACCCAATGCAAAAAGCAGCTATTTATAAAACTCAAATTCAATTCAAAAGATATGGTTGCATAATTTTGTAGCATCCCAAAACAGAATGGAACAATGAAGAAAGGGTAATCGAAACATCGTTACCGAAATCTTGTCAGCTGGCTAGCGAAAGCGAACGCATTAACTATGTAACTCTGCCGCTTGCTTACGGTGATCGACGTAAAGGTAAAAAGCTGCGCGAAAAATCGACACCAGTCAGCAAACGAAAGCTTAAGCCGCTCCTGGTGTTAGCCATTGTTTGGGTGGGTATAGCGCATAAATCAGTCGCTGAGAAAATTGCACTCAATCTCCATCGGCTTTTCTTCGCTAAATAGTGGATTTAATTTCACACAGCAAAGATGTGAAACGCGGAAGCAGTTAGTTGCTGTTAGTTCGATCACATTACGCAAAGTTTTAAGGTTATCTTGAAAATCGTTGGAGCTGCTGGGTGGAAAGTGTTGTATCACATTTTATTTTTATGGCAAAAAGTTACGTTCCTGTCGCGCAACAATCATTTAGATTTATTTTTTATTTAAGAAACAAAAACATTAAACTGACTTTAATACAAGCACAGTTATTATTTTTATACTAAGTTTTGACTTAAGTATAAACGAAATCTTCCTCAAAGAAAAAAAAACCTTGGCCGCTTCCTTCAAAGGATTTGCTTGATTGTCGTCAACAGTTAACCCCAAGGGTTAACCGGGCGGTTCGCTTTTTTAATCTAATAATCACCACGAACAGAACAGGCAAAGATCACATTTCAGCGTGCTCCCAGCACAGCGGGTAACGTCTTTCGCAACAAGAGCACCTCTTAAGTGGCAGAATACGTATCGTGCGCTGCTCACTCGCCTGCAATGCCAAAGACCTCTCGCAGCTTCGGCTAATTAATTAATTTTATAATTTAAAATTTACCCCCCCCCCCCCCCCTGATAAACGGCAGCCGCAGACGCAGCGGGGTGAAATCCAGTCCCAGATTGAGTCCCAGCAGATTCACCTCCCCCCCCTCCCACTGATCATTCCACCATTTATGGGATAGAGCAGACCCGCGGGCTGCCGGCTATTACAGCCAATGAATCCGTCGGTACGCACGTGCCTGGACGTGAATTCGCTGGGCAGAGTGTGAATAATTTCATGCTTTGCTTCTTACAGTGATGGCAGTCTTGTCTCCACACAGATAGAATTCAACCCCACGGCGAAGATCGTTCCACAATGTGGAAATCATTCATGGAACGTTGCCCCGAAATGATTGTTGAGTTTCGAGATGGAGTTTTGCAGCCCTCTGCGGGCGTAAACGTCAGGAAGGAGCAATAAATGAATTTACTTCCAGAATGTTGAACTTCTTTTTGGCTGGCAAAACAAAATGTGCAACCCCCGGCTACTGTCACTGGGACACTGCTGGAATCCTCCGAAAGAACGAAGGTGGATCGATGCGTGACGACGAGCGTGATTAACTGCAGCACCAGGCTACCTGGAATAGGGGAAATGGGGCATACTGGTAAGGCTGAGTGACTGCACTGGAGCACCTCATATTCTGCCAAGCTCGAGAGGTGACATAAATTTAGTTTACGCTGCAGTGCTTTCCTCCAAAGAGAATTAGATCAGATCATGCATTTTAATGATCGTGGAGCAAGAGCGTTCGCCATGGAGTTTGATTTCTAGGGTAGGAATCTAAAGTATATTACTCACATCTTGTATAGTTACTGTTTTATTAGACACATCAAAGCCCTCTAAAATATTCAGCTCTAGAGTGTTTCGAAAATGAAGTCAACCAATGTTCAGAAGAAATCTTTGAGCAGGAACTAGAGTTATTCTGTGATAGCTAAAGCACAAAGCGTATCAAAGATGGAACTGATAACGCATTATATTGGAACAGATCAGTTTGACAGTATTTACACTAGCGTCGATGACACATTTCACGGACAATCAGAAAGACTGTTTCCCTTTCCCTTTGGCCGATGCGTCATTTCCCTGGAGGATCTGAAAGTGGCACGCCCCAGACCCCAGAAAAAAGGTTTATTTGTGTACAACCTGTTCGTTTGTTTTGTGTGTAAATACTTCAGAAAGCGTGATAAAACTCTTCCAAAATTGTAAAAGAGCAACTGAATACCGACCCTGCCTTAAAGCATTCTTTTTTCGGGTAAGTCCGTAGCGATATACGATATAAAAAACGTCGCGTTTCTTGCCGTCGTGATAACACTCTCACTGTTGAGGAAGCACCCGCTTACAGGGCGTTCGTAATCGCAAAAAGGTAAACGAAACAGGTGGAATTAATCAAACATTGCTCAACGCCACACCAGGCACCGCAAGACTCCTCAGGGCCGGACCACGCGGGTACGATAACAGATAAGATAAGGGCAGACAGAAAGAGGAAACTCGTGCTGAAAAGTTGATCGGCCCTTACCATTGCCACTACCGAGCCGCGCACCGTAATGCCCACCATCGGCGCAAAGTGGATCGTTACGCCGGCCTCGATGATGAGTCGCGCCCGCCTTTCCACCTCCAGATCGGTCCGCATCGAGTACGGGCTTTCCGCTGCACGGAGAATCTTCTCGCCCAGCACCACATCACCGCCGATCTCGGTATACCGACTGCCCGCACCGTCCACCCGGTTCGTTTCGCCATCTTGATAGTGTGAATCACCGTCAACTCCCTCGCCGTCACCGTGATCGATGCCAGTAACGATGTGATTGGTGATGATCTCCTTACTGCTCGGTGCAGGCACTTGCTCCACATCACGGTCCGGGTGATGCAGATGATCGCCAAAGTCATCCACATCCTCCACCTGACACTGGCCACCCGGTAGCACTAGCACACACGCGAACAGTAGCACCGCCCCAGTTAGCACTGGGAAATATTTTAGACGATTTTTCCATTGCCTCACAGTCCGCGTACGACTGTGACTCTTCATTGTGACGTTGTGTTAGCACCGATTCACCAAGATTTGCACTATCACGCGGCACATAGGTAGCTAAAGGTAGTAGATTGCACAGACACTTGCCTTTTTATAATTTCGATCCGAAGGGGAAAGCTATAACACTTTTTCGCCTGATTGATGATACGCAAAACCCACACCAACTATTGATCGAACACCCACTTCAGAACTGACTGCATTCACTGACAACATTCCCATGGGATTCGAGATCGCATCACCTAGCGCATGTAACGCTCTAACCTCACTGTACTCCACGAAACGGCACACTACTCACTGAGAAGGTGGAGAGTGGATCAAAGCGTAGTACTCGACGCACACTCCTCTGCTCCGGGACGTGTATTGGTACCCTAGAAGAAAAGCAAAGAGAGAGAGATAGGGAGAGAAAGAATAGAAATATTAGAGACACATGCATCAGACACCGTTTCGATAACGTAGCAGCAAGTAGTAGTAGAACAACCCCTCTCGGTGGTGAAGCGATAAGTGTTGCAACCGCCCCAACACTCCGGGGGAATCAGAGAACGATAAAGAAACAACGCGTACAAATTCCGCCGAAACATACGCATGCCTCAGCCGTTGGTTGTGTGAGGCATTGGGATGTTTATGACGCAAGACACTGGGTGTTATGCTTTCCACCACAGCAGCATTAAAGCTCTAAAAAGCAAGCCATCACGAGGCAAGAGAGAGCAAACCGGTTTGCAGCTGCTCTCGGTAATACGTCCATCAATACGTCAGACGAAGGAAAACCAACATCAAGCTCCCTTTTTAAGGTACCGGACCGTTTGACTGCTTCGAGCGACTGCCGGTAATGTGGGTGAAGTTTGTTTCATAATTTACTCTCACCCGCACTTACCGGAAAGCGCTGGAATACGCGGTAGCGCGTTGTGTTTGCAGTACAAATTATAGACCCCGGAAGATTGTGGCTTTATCGCTTTCTGATGGAAAGGAAGTAAATGGTGAGATTTTTGGTGCGAGCTTTAAAGAACGGATCCTTTGAACGGACTGCATTGTCATTATAATAAATTAGGGTTTTTTTGTAAGTGAGAATGAATCGTAAGCTATCTACACTGTGGAGCTAATGAGCTTAATGTTCCACAGAAAGACATGGGCAATTTTAAATCTACAGAAATGGTTTACTTTGTGGCGTACAGAAAATGGACATATCAGTGATATGTTTTATCTGATACACTCATGATACTGATTCTTCCTGATACTGAACTCTCAGCTTTAGAAGCTAAAGATAACGTTGATTCCCGCTACGACAAGTTTAACGAGAGTTCTAGGGTTTTCTCATCAAATTTTGATTATTCACGTCCACGTGACGAGTTTTTCCTAATTACGCTAATCTGTCTTCATTTCGTCAAAGGCTGCATCACTTTAATGGGATTGGGAGACTGGTTCTAGCCATTCATAGTGTAGCACAAAATACATTTGGAACAGCTTACAAATGTTTCTAACGAGGGTGTTCTATGTGATCACATCTTGGATGGAGAACCTATAGCATCTGCCCATGCTGTTGAAAATTAGTACGGTATAAGTGACTGCAGTGAAGTAACGAAACAGTGAAATCGTGTGTATTATTCCATAACTCTGAGACATTTATATTTCAAATATAAGAGTTGTGGTATCAAATCAATATTGTCTGTAACATTGATTAAGAGTGCAAGATCATGCAACAGAAAGCATTATTCAGACTCATTTAGATTTTCTATTTATAGCAATTCAATAGTTTACTTGACAAACCCATCCTATATGCAATGCAATACGTTTTGCATCACTTGCATTGCTTTTGTTATATTTAATTTCACCTAATGCTTACGACGGCAAAAAAGACCTCACTGTTTGTGAGAATGCCAAGGTTGCTTTATTCGAGAAATCGAAGAACAGCTTACGATAGCCCGTTCCAACGACAACCAGAGCATCAACAAACCCCTTCCGTCTTCACATTAATGCTCTCCGATGGCGACAAATATAATTAGCTCTTGAAGTGGAAGTAAACACGGTTAACCAGCGAAGCGGCGCTACCTCCAATGTAGATCATCGTTTTTCCATCCGTCACCAATCCGTTATCCATCCATCTGTACTTCTCCGGTACAGTTGGCCACACTGTTCACTGTTTGTTGTCACCACGACGATCCTCGGTCAAACCACGCTTACTGTGGCGTACGTCTGCTAATGACAAACGTTACGGAGAAGATTATAATGATTGACGACACCGATTGACGCCTCTGGCATGGCTCGAGAACGTCTCCTCTACGCGTCTAGTCTCTAATGAGATCTTGGCAACGAGGGAAGCGAGTTGGAACAACCCTCAGGTACGCATGACTCTGGCTCTGTGCAGTTGTTTTGCTGATGAATATTTAGATCTTCAACACCTTTTTTCTTCGCTTTCTAGGTTACGTGAAGCCACCGAAGTTGCTGATGGCGAGATGCACTTGAACAGCTTCCTCTCTTCCGACACCGAAACGTTTCCAGCTCTTCCCGGCCAGCTCGGGGAAGAGCAGCGGTGTCAAGCTTGACCCGATTCCATCCGATCAAGATCTGGCATCGACCGAGAAACTGGGTGGAAAATTGATAATGGCCATGCAATTTTAACGCAATAACGTGGTGGTGGTGGTGGTGTTAGTGGCACAGAAATATCACTTTGAGGCTGGGTTTTGGGAATGGATGGAATTGGAAGAGATTTGAGTAGGAAACACGAAGGCGCCTGGCACTCCAATGCGTTGGTTTCCATTTCGTGGTTTTCTTGCGGCGAAGGCGCTAAACAAAATCTTGAGCGTGCAGCTCACAACAGCATGTGTGGAAAAGTGTGAAGCAAATGGATAAATATTGTGGAATTCCGCGTGAAGCTTTTTCGAGGTAAAGTGATTGAGAAACCACCGCTGGAATCACCACACTTTGGTTTGCTTTCACGCTCTCCCCTTTTGGCCGTGTGTGAACCAATTTAGCTAACCGTTGAAGGAAACGAAAAACCACAACTGATTAGGCTTGCCAGTCGAGTTGGAGCTACCTTTTTCCTGGTATAGCTCGACAGTGCAAGGGTGAAGTATTTTTGACAATACGATGACAATCACGTCCACTAACGAACGATCTCCAGCACTGGAAAGATCGCTTCGCGGTAAAGGTGATAAGCAAAAAGGGTTTACGGCGACCGAAGATTGCGTTGGACACGCCAAATGACAATACATTCCACCCGTTTCTTTGACCATTACGGCGGAAAATCAATTTCATGTCTTTCTTAAAACCTTTTTTCGAGACTTTTCAATGTCCGCAGACTTCCATTTCCTTTTTCGCTTTCGACGACTGGAAAGCCATGCACTTCAATTCATGGTTTCGCGTTTCGAGACCGCAAAAGCAGCGGATCATGATGTCGTCCGTGGATTCTGCGGGAAAAGTCATCGTACGCCACAAAATCGTGTTAAACTCATGAACTTTAGCCTAGGCAAACGAAAGTTTTGTGGAATGAATTCATTTTCCACAGCTTCCCGGTACGACTCTTGGATGACTAAAAGAGGTACGCAGACAAAAAGAAAGCTCACAGTGCCACAGTAACGCTGCACTTTGCCCAGACTTGATGTATTTCCATCACGATTATCACACTATCGCAAATAGAGAGACAAAAGAAAATAGACGAGCAAAAATAAAAAGCGCACTGCTACCTCCAACAGCACGAAAGAGCGGCCTCACGAGCGATGTACAAAAAGCCGCACAATGCTTTTTCGGCGTGGCAAATGCACAATGAAAGTTGGTAGCACTGTTTGCCGAGCATTCGGTAGATGGAAAACGGATTGCAACGGAATGCTCAAGCCCTTCACAAGCTTACACAAGAGACAGCGTCGCTTGGCGGTGGAAATGGGCGATCTAAATCTAAATTAATCAAGAGGAAGGAACGTTTCCTATTAAAAACCAAACTGCTCCTCTGCGAAAGCGAATGTTTTGCATACAAATTCAGTGAATTTCTTGAAACGCTTCGTTTAAACCCCAGTCCGGAAAGAGGGTGAAAATTTAGCATAATTTCCGCCATCACCATTAGCTTATGATGCCAATGATTTGGTTACCGTTTGGTTTTTGGGACAGTCGTCTTTCTTTGTGAGAGGGAAAGACATCGAGACGACAATCAGTGTTTCTCCTTTGTAACAATTCGATTTGCATTCGACGTGCGTCTTCAACCTATAGGGGTATAAAAACACTCCATTCTCCAATCGAAATGGAAAACGGATGCCACTTCATACTACGGTGGATCATGTTTCTTCTCACGCACGCAACGGACGTAGCTCCGTGTCCGCCCGTCCGGTAACGAATTTTGTACAATTTCTTCTTTCCTGCCGTGGGTTAGACCTTTCACACAGGAAGACTGACCGAACCACACCCAGCACCATAAGCTATTGGATGTTAGAAGACATCTACTTCAACGTGTTTCGCTTCTCCCCAGTAGCTGACGAGTGTCTTCTGCGTGGAGGAATGCGCATCATGACTGGATCTTCTTTATGCTCGAGGACAACGTGCTAGAGATCCAGCACTATCAGCTTGTTAAAGCTATTGCTACAACTAGATATAAAATACAGTCACCTTTGCCACCGTCCACTGAAGGGGACAAGCATTGAAGGCGTATGAGTAATTATTGTTCCGTCTTTGGAGTGCAACGCTCGTCACTTTGTAATAGTATCGTCTGTTTCCTCGCTCGTATTTCATCCGTCCTGCGGGGCCTGAACTGCACACACGTACTGCGTACGGATGAATCAACCTTCCCGCCATGTGGCACTACACGATGGAATTTAAAACTGACACCAGTGACCTCGACGATGTCTCCTCGAATGTCTGATCGATCTCTCCGATTGGGAGAGGGTGAACCAATGTGTCTCACGATCGTACCTACAACTTGTGGAATTGTGTGTTTGCAGGCACAGCTCTGGACAAACAATTGCCATTAGTTTCGAATATTTAAATGGCAAACATTTTAGAATTCAAACTTTAGACATTCCATCGAAACGCTTGCGATGCAAAAATACGTTAATGGACATCTCCCACCTGGTGGCCGCTGAAGATTGCAACGGTTAGAATGTGTCGGTTGTAAACATTTAAATTGCAGTATTACTCAAACTTCAAGGCGTTGTAAAGATGTTTGTTTGACGAGGAAGAATGGAGAATGAAGGAGAAACCAAGAAAAGAACAACCCAAAATGGACAGCAGCAAGGAGCGTCCGAAGCGTAACGAGCTTTCTTAAGACGGAGACGGAAAGAGACACACAATCACGTAACGTCTCGATAAAGCAGAGGGAAGAGTAAAGGCGAAGGCCACAACAAAGCGAGATACAGGACGTTCCCGAAACGTGTTTCCAGAGCCGGTCTTGGAACGTGGACGTGATGTCCTCACCGTTCTTCCCCTTTCCCATTTTTATCGCGTTGCAACGGACCAACGCTCATAGGACGCTCCGGCCAAGGCGCTTGGTCAGAATGGGTTGCCCTCACAACTTTGCATGCACAATTACGAAGCGAATAACGAGTCGCGCGCGCGCAAACTTGTTTTAAATTGCCTACGCCATTACATCCGTTAGAGCCCGATAGAGGCCGGATAATACCGATTTGTCCGTCGTCGGCTTCGAGCCACCAGATGGAATGTGAACTTAAGCTTACGGCAGATAGAAGGTTGAAACGATTTGTGTGTTTGTTGCGCGAACCGTTGCCGAACGCTCCATAATGATCGGTTAATAATGTGTTTTCTTTTTCACTCTGTTACAAAATCTCTAGCAAACACCATTACGATACGATACCTTCGCCGCCCTTTCAGCATATGTTGGGTTTGCTTTTTGTTTTGGTGTTTGCATTAAAAATACGCCAGCATAGAAAATGAAGGACAGTAACGGTGACCGCTCAGAGCCGTTGCTTTCGTAACATTGCCAGTGTTTACAAAGAACTGGCGGCTCAAACGATTCTACGTAGCGGCCGGTCATTTGCCGTGCGGCGAGGTGGCCGACAGAATGCCGCCTTCGCCTAACCACCAGCATAGGGGATGGGCGACTGACAGAGGGTAGAAAACACAACGGGAAAATGCCAAAACAATACCCATTTCCGTAGCGGTATGAAAACACAAAAGCTACTTCCCGCGTGGGGTGGCGGCGGGTTGGAAAAAAGGAAGACTTTTGTTTCAGGCTTTTGTAAGCGAAAAGAGCTGTGCTCTGAACAAAAAAAAAGGTTAGAGACAAAAGGGAAAGCCGGAGGGCATTGGATATGCCTCCAAAATTAACCAAAAACCTGCACGGTTTATGAAGAGGAATCTATTTTGATGCTTTCTAGGTATATGGGAATCTATTGAGACATGACATGACATGACATGAAAATTTAATTTACAAATTTTGCATTTTTACATTTATAAATTTTTTGTCTAATGTCTAGACATCTGTAAGGTTCTAATTGTATCCTGTATGTCCTTCAGATTATTTTTTTAAACATATTGTTAATTAATAAACTCTATTTAGTGTCTTACTGTAACTCCAAGCAGTATTCATGTACTGGAATCTGTTACATTTCCTATGGACATTTTATGCATAATACAGTAAAATCAATGAAATCAGAACAATCAAGCGTCAGAAAAAATGTTAAAATAATCAATAAATTTACGCTAAGAATCGCATAAGGTACATGGACATCTTGTTGAAGGGCAAAAAATTGTCGTAGGTCTAGATTTATTTCGCAAGTGGTCTATTTATGGTAAGGAAGTTTGATAGCTATCATCTACTGGAAAAGTTACTCTATTTCAAATTAATTTATAATATTTATGTTCCTCTATCTAAATAAAAGTACGATAACGCGAAAAACTTTTTCAGCATACGTTTTTGAGTTTTTTTTTATAGTTTAGCGTTGTTATCATTCTTATCGTACGGATTTGCTGCTTATTTTGGATAAAACTTCTTGATATTTCTCTTATTCATCATTAGCTTGACTGTACTGAGCTGAAAACGATCGTTATTGTGTAAAATATTCGTCTAGATGAATACTTTTTAGAGTCACTACTGCATAATTAACTAAAATTAATACTCCAAATACACTTCTTCGGTAGATTTTCAATACCGTCCTGAGAGTAATTACAAAGGACACCACATCGTTTCGAATCAGCTGTGACAAGCCCATGGCATTCCCGCTGCTAATAACGTCGTCATTGATTTTTTGCTGGACATTTAATGCGCAGTGACGACCTAGATTCGTTAAGATCTCCATAGTAACCCCACGAAACTCCCTTCGCCGTCGTCGTCGTCGTCGTAGACAGCAGTGATGCTCAACCGCGCGCATATGTCGTTTGGCGTGTGACTGACTCACGCCGACAATCGATCCGAGATTGGCGCCACCAAGGTCAGGACTGTGGGCCATCACGGCGGGACAAAGAAACGGTAGGGCAGATAGAAGTAAAATAAAAAAAAAACAACTCTGTAACCTCCGTTGGCGTTCTCCCAGTGCATACGCTGCATGGGGTGAAGGGTGTAAATCACGTTAGTGCGCACTGAGGTTTTGGGGTGCGGTCGGTCCTCAAGCGGAGAATGAGAAACGATGCGGTGGGGCGAAATTGTTCACGGTTGTACAGAATCCGTAAAAAGGGCTTTGTTCGGTACAGTTTCGAAAGCAAGCTTTTAATAAAGCTGCAACACTCCGCTAGACATGGCGCACACTAAGCGACGAACCTCTTAAAAATATATATACATGAAGGCTTTGAAACACTTTGCAGAAGATGAGTCCCTATCCTGGCGCCCTTTAATCGGGAAAACACGTTTTGGCGTCACTGTGGCGTATCTATATCGTCAGCATAAATTTCTTCTCGCGCATCACCCGCCGTGTTCTTGTTCACTCCGATCCCCCCCCCCCCCCCCAACAGAAAAGAGCGCGCACACAAACACACCGACAACAAACTGATCTTCACAATCCAGGGATCCAAAACACGTTGCGATGACGGTTGGATCACCAGCCACACATTCCGTACTTCACTCTGTGTAAGAAACCTGTTCTGGCTCCGTCTCGCTCTATTGCAGGGCTGCGGGGGCTTCTCAAGAGAGAGAGACCCACCTTCGTAACTGACCGCAAAAAAAAAACAGAAACACACACACACACAGGTATCGAGCTTGGAACACAATATATAAAAGCATCCACCACCACCCCCTTCACACACTCTCCCACTTTTCCAACCCTAAGCTTTGCTCCCCCTGCCGCACGCCAAGAAGATGCTTTCACCCTTCCCGTTTCATCCCCCACATTTTCTTTCGATGGATTTCGATTAAAGATGGTGGATCGCGGTGTGCATGTGTGGAGACACTTACTTTTGGGGCGGTTTTTGCTGGTGTTTACTATCAGGAACACTTTTCACTGCATTTACCACTGGTTACTTTAACACGGTTCTTCTTTCTTTTTTTATTTGGGACCGAAAAGCACTCACTCCCGTAACTCTTCAAACTGACGCTAGGCAATCCTTTGCCCGTAATCGTAGTAAACCGTTGGTGGACACTACCTACTCTCTGTCACTTGTACAACTGTTTCAAACCCCTCACGCCGTGCGTTGTGGGTGCGGTCGTCATCAAACACAAGTGCAAGTAGCGAAACAAACAGAACCGTGTCTTGGCACGGCACATACACACACACACATGTACACACGCGCGTGGCACCAAAGACGACAAGCACGGGAGGAACGATCCGCAGGTACGTGCGCACCGCGCCACTGAAGCAACTGAAGTAACGTTACGTTATGCTGCGTACTGCACGCGGACCCATAGTAACCGTTGCTTCTTGGACCTTTTGCTCTTTGTCTCTCTCTCTCTCTCTCTGTGTGGCTCTCATTTTTCGGAAACGGCTAGGGGATGCTTTTTCCAAGCCAGCTAAGCCACCGCGAGACTGCAGGTTGTTGTGGGGTTAGAAAAACAGAGAGACGTAATAAATTGAGAAACAAAGGAGAACGCACGAGTGAGAGAGGGCTCGAACACCTTGTTGGATATCTGTCTGGGGGGAAGGCGCGCGTGTGTGTGTGTGGTGGGGATGGGGGAGGAAAACCTCAGCAAGCGTTTGGGGATCACGTCATCGCTGTCTGTTGCAGTTGAGCAGCCGCCATACAGTACGCTTCAAACCAGATGCACCATGCCGTAATGTAGAAGTTTAAACTTACGCGAGTTTCTGTTTTCTAATTGCTTTCTAAAAGCACCCTTGCCCCAGTGTGCCGGGCAGTTAATGAAAGGGACTGTCTGTTTATGGGTTGCGCTCGAGACGGCAAGGGACCGCCGCCGTGCGCACACGCGTCGGCAAACGCGTACGACCAAAACAAAAAAAAAAGGTACGAAGGAAACTCCCAAAGCGGAATGTAAATATGTTGTGTCCTTTTCCCTTTTCACAGGTGTGGCGGGGAGGGTGCGATGGGATGGTGTATTGTCGTCGCTGTGGCTCACCGGCTCGCCTGTCGAAAAGGAAGAAGTTCAAATGAGGTCAAGCGAAACTGGCGACGAACCGTGGCGGCCCGCTGGAAATAGAACGGTTGGATGTAATCCAGCGGTGTCAAACCCGCCACGTGATGGGATGATTGCTAAGGGATGATGAGGTAAAATGCGCTACTGATAGGGAACTGATTGATTTAAAGAGGCGAAAGAACTTATAAATAAGCCAAAGCCTCTCAAAACCATACTTACAAAAACAACAACTGATTGATTTTCAATGAAATTGGATATTGTTAATTTCTTACAATTCTCAAGGTTTCAACAAGGATCAATTTATGTCTGGTTGGTGATTAAAAGCAAAAACTTACAATTTTATAAAAAAAATCTGAAATGTTTTGATTTGTATACGATAGAGATAAAATCCTCTGTACCGGTGAGGCGATGCACTCCTGTAGTTTAAAATCCATTCGGCCATGGTTGAACACATTTGTCGAAATCGAAATACGACTAAATCAGCATACTTACCTTGAATGCCTCACTTAATTTTTTATGTGCACTTTGAATCTCTGATTCTAACCAGCAGCAACTATGTGTAAAACTTATCCTAGCAGACGATTTTAGAACATTTTCTTCTTTAGCGGAGCAATTTGCAAAACTGCGTCATTACTAATTTTGTAATTATTTCGATTTTCTGTGCATGTAGTTTTATCAACCTCACAGAATGACCATCTTTTAGCTCAGTAAAAAAAATTTGGCTATAGCTTTCTTTTATACAAGAACACGTGTTCCATAGTGAATTCTTGGAAAGTGTTTAGCACTTCTCCGCAAACTAATTATTATTTCTTTCCATTTTTCACCTTTGTTTTGAAACACAAATGAAGATCAACAGCTTGTACAGTTCTATTTCTAGTGTTATGTTTTTATTTATTTTATTTTTTTTTCATTCTTCAATCTTCATTTTGTATTTTATTTTACTCTTGAAGTGTCCGGGGGGAGATGGTACACTAAAAAGTACAAGATTATCTCTTTGTTTCCACAAGCACTGTGGAGAAGCACTGTGCTCCAGACCATTTTACCTATTCATTGTTTTTTTTTCTTTGTACGAACATTCAGTTGTGACTGTATGTGTCGAAAAAAGGCTGTTTTCCCCCCTTAAACACACCGCCCCATGGTTTTATCAACACGTGTTGGCTTTTTGCTTTACTGAGATCCAGATCTGGGAAAAACGACTTTCCTCGAGACTACACACGCACATTCGATCAAGGGGAAATGCGGCGAAGGTGAAGGGTTATTGAATCACACAACATAAATAATTTAACCTAAAGCTGTACTAGCACACTGTTCGAATATCCTTTGGGAATACTCATACACACAAATACATTGATACCAACCTAATGTATTTATCCTCCCCCTCACTATTTCATCGTTTGTTGCTATTGCTTTGCTTTTTCTTAATCGATTTTGAATGATTTTTTTTGTTTTTCGATTAAAAACGAGGAGAGCCGTTGTGTGGCATATGAATTAGAGAAGTGTTGCAATTTTCTCTTATCCACAAAAAAAACATTGTTGGACCAACAACAACAATAAAAAACAATCTACAAAACCGAGAACAAAAGGATTTACAATGATAATTTCACTTTATATAATTCATGCACGTTTTGTGTCTGCAAATCTTTTACAAAAGGGAAATAAACGGTGCTCTCTTTTCCGATTTGTGATGAATGTGTTCCTTTTGTGGCGCTTATGACAAATGTTTACAAATGAAAGTGTCCTTACATTCTACCATACATATTCGCATTCGGCTACTTTTGCCTTCTATCTTTGAAACACCCTTTTCCTTTTACGGTGTTCTAAATACAGATTTCAAATCGTTTCGAGACATTTAGTACGATTCGTTCCTAGAGGCGCGTCGCAACAAAAGGGTTTAACTATGCATCATTTCCATCATTAGTTTTTCGTCGGAAATAAGTTCAAAATTTCAGTAATTCAATCTCTATAGAGCTGCTGTCTTCGTACGTCCTCTCTAACACAGGTCTGTAGTAAAATCGTCACTCCTAGCATTAAAACGGCATCTCCTTACTGCAACTGAATCTTTGAATAGTTTGGCTCTCCTGCGTACCGCCTCTGAAGGAACGTAAATCATATATCAAAAAGGAACCCATTTCTAAACAGGTTGGCCTTATCATTTGTGTGCATGTGCCCTGCCCAAACAATATACATATTCTCCCTTTTCTTTTGGCTTAAATGCTAGCTTTGAAGTTGTTCTTTAGTTCATCATCATTGGCCTGACTCGTGGACTTGGAACCGCTACACTAAACCAACATCTTTCTCGGAGGATGGGATGGCAGGCGCATTAATACCGGCCGCGACCCCCCACCGGGGACCGCGAGCGGAAGCGTCCGCCGCCACCGCCGCCACCACCACCACTGCTACGACCACCGCCATAGCCACCGCCGCCACCACCGCCGAAGCTTCCGCCACTACTACCGTATCCACCGTCACGACCCCCGTCCCGACTGTAGCCACCGCTCGAGCGGCCACCACCGCCACCGCCGCTGCTACCGTACCCGCCATCGAACCGGCCGGAGCTGCGGCTACCGCCACGGAAGCTGCCACCGCCGCCACCACTGCTGCCGCTTCGGTAACTAGAGCCACCACCGTCCCGGAAGCCGCCGCGTGACCCATTCCGGAAGCTGCCACCGCCACCACCCCCGAGGCTGCCACTGCCGCTGCCCCCGTTACGGCCGGGCGGTCCGCGGAAGCCGCGCGATCCGCCGCCACCGCCACCGCCGCCCCGCGGATTGCGCCGACCCTTCGAGATTTCGACGCGCAGCTTCGAGCCGAGTATGTCCTGCCCGTTCAGATTGTCGCAGGCCGTTTCCGCCTCGTCCTTGTTTTCGAACTCAATGAACGCGAAACCTGGTGGATTGAAAGCTACCCAGACAGAGTTCAATTTACCGTACTTGGTGAATTCGCCCTCGAGATCCTCCTTCTTCACTTTATCGGTGAGGTTGCCGACGTAGACGCGCGTGCCTTTCTGATCGCCCATTATTGCTCTCGTGCTGCTGTTGCTGTCGCCGGGGTTGAGTTAGTTCCGTGCCGGTTGCTGGGTGCCGGTTCCGCCCTTTGTGTGCTTGTGTCGCAGAAGCGGGTGTTTCTCGCACGCTGAACGCTGTTCAAATCAGATCAAACAGTGTGTGGTTTTTTGGGATGCTTTTCCTTTTGGGTTTTCGTTAAACAGTTCCCCTATGCACTCCTGCTTTCGCCCGTATTTTCAACCCCCGGAGACCCACAAAACAATCAAAGAGACATACACACACACACGATAGACGGGGGTAAGGGTTTTTTGGTAAGTCGCTAGTAGTTTGCTTACACGCCTTACAGGATGATCACGCAGACGACGACGGGATGGCTCTGCAACGGTCGAAGAACGATGTGCTGACGAATCTCTCTCTCTCTCTCTCTCTCACTTTGTACGTCGACGATGCTACTTTAGTATACCGGTCGAAGCGGTCGTAGAAGAACTACTTGCACTCTCACTGTATCTCTCTCTCTCCTTTCGAAGAACGTCGTAGTACACGCACGTCGATGCAAATGCACTATTCTCTCGACGATTACGTGTGGTAGGAAGTGATAGTAGAAGTAGTAGTAGTAGCGCAGTAGTAGTAGTAGTAGTAGTAGTAGTTCATCGACGTGTTTGACTGTGAAATTGATCAGAATAGTGGTTCGTAGCGAAATAGATTACTTGTAAGACAATGGCTAAAACGGGTAGTAGGGTGGATAGAGAGATGATGGTTTCTTTTTTGTTGGAGTTTTAAGATTTGATTGTTGAATGATACACAAAATAGGGGGGAGGTTGTAGACGCAGTATGTAATCGGTTTTATAATGTCGAAGCTTTTTTTAAATATTGGTTCTATAAGCGGCAACGTCAACGAAGATGTGGAAGAGCACACTACAACATTCTTTATCGAATCTTTTTGTATGTTCCGTTATTAGATAATGCATGGGGTACAGCATTTGTTCTAATTAAATGAAATTCTTGTGCACGATAGTTAGGAGCACCAGTTAAGAATAGGCACGTAGGGAAGTAGTAGAAAAATTGCGATTAAAGTTATGAAGGAAACTAAAAGCTTTACAAGTCTTTGCGGGGAAAAATAATAGCTGTCGTCGATTTTAGCGCGCGTCAATGATTTTAATCAGTTCTATCTAGTATTTTCTATTGGACTTGTTACATACAGCATGCACAGCACAGATAATAATACTGTTTAAATAGTTTAACTTGGAAAAATACACCACATGGAATGTAGACCAAACTTGAATTGTCTTCTGGCTTCCAGAAATCCATTATAAGGAATTCTTATTAATATTGTGGAATTTATAGAACTAGATTCTAGGTGGTGCATTTTAGTATTTTTATTTCAATGAAGAACGAATCATTAACTTCAACTATTACATAAACACTGGAATTCATGTTGGAACAGTTGTACTAAATTGTACTAAATCAAATGAGAGGTCGTGCTTGGAGAAGCACCGATAACTACAGTTAATGGATAAACTATCATAATCTTTTGCCCATGTAACACATGCAAACACACTGAAAGAAATTTTAAGACAACGATTTGTTTCAGAGAAACAAGTAACACAAACGATACTAAAAGACAGTAAAATAATAAAGCTTCTGTGTTGTACGGAGAAAGTTGGAACAGAGACTAACTAGAGAGAGAGAACATGATGGGAACAACAAAATTACTGTAGGAATATGTAGGCTGATCATGTGCGTAGAGGATATATTATGCAGATTGTTGCGTAGATAAAACCAATACGTCGAACGAAAACTGAAGGCGGTGGTGGTAAAGGAGAGAGAGAGAGAGATAAATTCAGCTAGAGCGCGCGCGTTTGGCGGTTTTGGTTTTGTACTCCTCTTGTTGTGGCGCATCTTTTCCATTGTCTTTTACAGGAAGGTTGTTACAGAAAGCGCAAGCTGCCAATCAATGAAAACGGTGAAGTTCGATTGGTGGTGGGTGTTGTGTGTTGTAAAAGGACGAGAGCAATGAGCGCGTTTGTGTGACGTTTAAAGTGGAACATGAACAAGAACATGTGCCAGAGCCTTTTGCGCTAGGGGAGAGCGAGAGCATGTGCGCGCGCACGTGGTGTGTAGATCGAGATCAGGCACAAACGACAGGAACACACCCGGCGTTCAACCAAGGATAATGTTGGGATAAAGCTTTTGTCGGGGAAGAGGAACATTCATATCGCAAGAAGTTTTTAGATGAAGATCGAAGGTTAAGGGACTTTCCGGAAGTCGTCTTTTTTTTTGAAGTTACAAACTGAAATACAAACAGAAACACGTGTTTGGCGGGGTTTGGGTGTTTCGGCTCGGTTTGGGATTTGCGTCGTGTACTGTGTGCGCGCG
The DNA here is from genome assembly GCA_000349105.1 of Anopheles epiroticus. Taxonomy (NCBI): domain Eukaryota; kingdom Metazoa; phylum Arthropoda; class Insecta; order Diptera; family Culicidae; genus Anopheles; species Anopheles epiroticus. Next base: position 342,034 of record KB671953.1, on the reverse strand, counting down.
GTCACGGCTTGAATGCATTTCTACGTGGAAGAGAGGGACGTGTTCTAAAAGATTGTGCACAAGCGCTGTTTCCCGTTTTTGCTCCAACACCATGCATTGTTGTTGAGTCCGCGATAGTAGGATTTTAAAAGGATGGTTTGGTGTCGTCGTCGCAGGCAGGCAGGCAGGCCATTCATTTTAATTTTACTGTCGTCGTGCGTCGAAATGCGAGCGAGTCGTGTTTGAATAAAACGCAAAACTGAACAAAACACTCGATGGCGGTAACGGAAACGGAACGAAAGTTGGATGCAATTGTACGACGAGAAAGAGGACACGTGGGACAACAAAAAACGATTATATGGCCGGTTTGGTGTCTCGTAGGGGTTTAGTGTTGTCCTAAGAGAGTTGTACAGTCCGGGTTGAAGGAAAAACGTTACCAGCAAACGGATTTTACTGTAGTAGCGGTTGCAGCGGGATAGGATAAAGCGTTTTATCTCTTCTAGCGTCTTTTCTGTGTCCATTCAGCGCCAAGGGAAGCACTGTGAAAGCATTCATTAACGGAGAAGAAGCCGATAGAATGGAGTCGAAGGATAGGCGGGCAGCAGTGATAATATTTTTGTGTCGGAAGGTTCCGTTGATCCCTATGTATCCTAAGGATAGCAAAAGTTACAAAAGAACGGAGCGGATTGAACCGGTTCACTCCTCAAAAGAATTAGAACTCTTCTTCTTCAAAGGTTTTACGACCTATTTTGATTCTGTATGGAAGCAAATGTTGTTATCACTTTTTATACACACGTGCGCCTGCATCAACCAGTGCACGAAAAAATGTTTCAAAAGCAAACAGGGTCTAACCATTCGCGCAGCCAAGTAAGATATTTGGAATGATCTGGTGTCGTTCAATCCGCAACGGCAGGAAGTACGTGACAAGAACTGATCACGAAAAGATGCAAAAATCCACGAATGGAATTTTGTAGCTCATTTGCTTACCATCGAGACGCGCACTTGACTTGAAGCTCTAGTTGTAAAGAAACATTCGCTAGCGAATTCAATCATCTGTGACGGACCACCGTCAAACAGAAAAACGGCACAAAGTAGTACAACGTGCCAAAAAAGCGTGTTCGAAAATAGATTTCTCGCTCCCGTGTCGCGTTGGTCACCCAAGCAGAGTTCAAGATAATTTATTTTTTTTCGAAAGCTACCATCCATTTTGGATGGACAGAGCAATTGCAATTGCCGAAACGGAAGAGGAACTCGTTGTGGTAATAGGGACTAATTACACTCGGGTAAAGTCACAGTGAAATAACGCACACTGAAACAGAAAGGAGAGAAATCAATTTCGTTGGAAACGCAATGAGAGAATGACAGGAAAATAGGTAATGTCCAAAAATTAGTTCATTTATCACACACCGCTTCGCGTGACTTCATATGAACTACGAGTGGTGCGCTTGCGCATTTGGCCACCATCGTCGCATTAGGCAAAGGGAGCATATATGAGGGTAAAAAATAGATGTGAAGAAATGGTGTTTAGGCAGCTCCGTGCTTTACCATCTTTTCTCGCTTCTGGCGTTATGAAAAATTGCATGTTAGAGAGCTGCGGAGAGCACAGCGCAACGGTCTCCGAAAGGAGAACCTTTATTTTAAGAACAACCGGGAAGGTGTGTTTTTTTCACGTGGCAACTGCCGGGTGTGGCACCAGCACCAGAAAAGGGGATTTTCTTCCATCAGCGGTATGCGCGGTTCTAGTGTCCTTGGACACAGGCTCTAACTAACGAGAATCTATCTATGGAGCGATTTCCAGTTGCAATTCGTTACGGTACAGCAAGCGCACAGAGTATCGGTGGATGGCGTGTAGAAGGGTGGGGGGGCAGGAAAGTTGCATTTTGGCCTGTCTCTGTGTGTGTGCGTTTGTTTTTTTTTTTTTCGTTGGTCGGTTTCGCTTGTAACAATTGAGGAACGGGCGGGCAGGGTTGGACAAAATCATACAGCGAGAGAGGAGGATGTTCAGGTTTGAATTTTTTGTTGGGCGTTTCGAAGAGAGAAAAACTAGATTTTGCGTTTTTTTTTTTGTTTGGTTGGTGGAAATGGTTACCGTCGTCGTTGGGGTGGACGTTTATCGTCGACGGCGCGCGGGACGGCTTAACGGCGGTGTGGTGTAGTAGAGGCGCGAAGAAGCAGAGCGGAGTAGCAATTATTCGATGATATCTCGTCGGAAAACGGCGGCGCTGTGGGCGATGATGTATGCGATGATTTCAGTTCCGGACTTCCGTTTTAATGCTTCCACCGGCGGGGGTGGTAGCGCGATCCGGTGCGATTCGATGTGGGTGAAAAATCGATAATGCGCACCAACACCACTCTCGAACGGGGGCGAGATTCGTCGAAAAAAAGATGGCGATTTGGTCCGTGCTTGGGCTGGCGGTGTACGGCTTGTGCACACACTTTACTGAGGCTTGATTTTTATCGCACTGCACCCGCTGTGCGTGCCGTGACCGTTGGCTTTTGGTGGTTCGATGTGGCTATCGATTGGTTCACTGTTTTAACTGGCTTGGAGATGGCTTACAGTTCACTTTTTCACGACAATTCACGGGAGCACTGCTGAAAGTCGACCGAACGCTTGCCCTCTTGTTTGGCAAGTGAAAAATCTACACTGTCAAGGGTCGGCACTTCGGCTTCAAACTCTACACACAGGCTTACGGAAGTATAGGGTAATCAGGGCACGTTATGATTTTGAAGCTGTAGTTTTTTTATTTTACTAAACGTTTTCTTCATTATTCGGATCGATAATGCTTCATTTATGATGAATCTTAAATTGATGTACGTGGATTTTTTAAAAAAAATATTCCCCATTGGTGCTATACTTGAAATTCCTTGTTGTCCTCAAATCAACACACATTTTTTTGTTTGCTATTTAAACTCAAATCTAATTTATTTATCGATCATATGATATAATTTTGGCGTTTGCAAAATATTTAACAAAATAGATTTGTAGCTTTAGTATCTATTTGATGCCTGTTATATGGCCTACATGAAGAGTGTCAATACTGCCCCCTATTCCCGTACTCTACATATACAATTTCCGTGGGAAGAAGAGGTGCAAAAAACAAAAGTGTTTTAACATATTGTGTGTTTGAAAACTGATGTAAAATTTTGAAAGTGATTTAAGCTTCTGTTTGAACCATCGTCCAAACAATTATTTGCCAAAAGAAATGAATTTTCGTTTTATAATGTTGCTGCCCGCTGTCAATTTCCCTAACTGTCAAATCCGCGCTTGTGTAGAGTTTTAGAGCTGTCAAAAAACGACAGAAAACAAAACAGCTTCCATTCTTGTGTACGCATACAATCACCGGATACAATCTTTCTCGCAGAATATAAGAAGAAGAAGAAGACAATCACCGGAACGATTGACTGCCTTTTTAATTGGGGGGAAAACCTACCTTTTCGGCATCAAAATGTCGCTCTCGGCAAATATTAGCGTCGAGGCGCCGATAGAAAATCAAATACAAGAGATTGCCTACGATGGAACGGAAATATACCAGCTGTAAGTCGAGACAAGGAGCGGCTAACCATCGACTCGCTCCTATCGTGTGTTTCTCTTCTCCCTTCTCCGCAGACCACCGACCCTTTCGGAACATTTGGCCAAGTGTGCGACGAAGATCGACTTTAGCAAAACCTCCAGCGATATCGATCTGCTGCAGCAGTCCATCAAGAAGGAGGATGAAAAGAAGGAGGAAGAATCAAAAGATCCGAAGGAACAGTTCCAGTCGAGCCTGTGGCCCTGGGACTCGGTGCGCAATAAGCTGAAGGAAGCGCTGACGGAAGTGTGCGTACTGTCGGACGTGCTGAACATTGCGAAGGAAAAGCGCTACATGGTGCTGGATCCGATCCCGCAGGAACCGCCGGAAGTGAAGCAGATGGTGATGGTGTACGCGCGCAAGAAAGCGCTGGCCAGTGCGGCAAACATACTGCAGAGTGGCGTCGAACGGCTGAAAGCGGTCCAGAGCGACCAGGGCGTGACGCGTACCAATTCGTCCGATTTTCACATCGAGCTGTTGCGGCTGCGGCGCAACTGGAGGCTAAAGAAGGTGTCCAACACAATTATTGGGGATTTGAGCTACCGGACGGCCGGTTCAAAGTTTATGCATCCGGGAATGTTTGAGGTGACGAAGGCGGAAGACGAGGAATCGGGCTCGCCACCGGCAAGTCCGTCTGGGTCTGGTGCCGCAGGAACAGTTGCCTGTCCAAAGATTAATTCTGCGCTGCGAGTAAACGTGCCCACCGAGCTGCAGGGTGTTGCATTCATAAAGGTGATCACGCAGAAGGATCAGGAGGATCTTTGTACGGCCACGGTGAACATGATGGGTTCGACACAGCTTGTGCCACAGGCCGGCGCTTGGCAGCAGACGCTTGAGTACGCACAGAATGTGCTGTTCTGCAAGGAGCTTTTTAATCAGCTGGCACGGGAAGCGGTCCAGCTGCAGGCACCGATTCCGCACGTCGTTGTTGGCAATCAGATTCGGGCTACGCTTCTACCGGGCATCCAGCTCATTATTAGCCTATGCCACTCAACGTCGTCGGACTCGAATAACAGCTCGGAACCGATCAAAGATCACGATCACGTGCTGGAGCACAGTTTGCATCAACTGTTGCGTGAGTTTCACCACAAGAACACGCACCACCCGTTCCCCCATCCAGCCAGTGGTCCACTAGGCCCGAGCAAGAAGCGCATGCTGGCCGGCCCATCAGCCTACGATCGTCACGAGCTGCTCGAGATGACAAAATCGCAAACACTGCTCGAACAGATCATTGCCCAAGCGCAACACATCTTCACCCGCCGTCGAACGCAGTACGTGCTCGATACGGTGGCGCGCGATGTGAAGGACCCAATGATTACCTCCCACTGGAACGCAATGAACAGTCCAACGATGTCGTGCGTCAAAATTAATATCACCTCCCATGGGTATGATGCGAATCTGCGCACCTCGCTCGTTATCCACGTGAAGGAACGGTCGCTAAAGTGTATCTGCCGCGATGGACGCATCATGCACATGTCGTACGAACCGCAGGAACTGCGCGATCTCATCCTCTGCCAGATCAGTCAGCATCAGATCGTGTGCCTGCAGAATCTGGCCAAGTGTATGGCGTGGCAGATACTGTCGAGCAGTAGCCATCTCGGCATCGGAGCGGTGGAACCGCTCGGCAATGCGAGTTCGTGCGTGCTGGCCTCACCGAACAGTGATCGGTTGATCGCGGTACAGGTACGGTGCGATTCACAGATCGACGTGAAGGTGTTTATTGCCCAGAGCCCGGCGAAGGACTTTTTCCCCGGGTCACTCGTGCAGGGACGCCACTGGGAGCATTTGGGTGGCCATTTCAAGGAGGTAAGGTGCAGTGGTGTGGTTTATGAAATTTCAACGAAGAGTCATTCGACTCACGAATCGATCTGAATCGTACGATTTATGTCGTTGGAGATCTTCCAAAATTAGACTCTATTAAAATCTGTATCAAACATATTTAACTGGAAGAAAGAGTGGCGAAAATTTTGGCAAAATTGCGAGCTTAAATTAACTCGGGGATCTTTGAACTTTTCCTAGTCATGATTCATCAATCTTAAGATTCATTAATCTTTTCATTCGAGATTCAGATTTGTCCATTTATTTCAAAGATACTAACTCAACACTAGTAAGACACTTCTTCGTATTAACTTGACTATTTAATGTATTTTTTTCTTGCAGGTTCGGTTCGATAAGATGGAGGGTAAGAATTTCCACAACAAGATGGAGTTCCTGATGGCAAGCTTGACCAGCCAGTCGTAGGATATTAATAGCATCGGTAAGGATGCGACTACCTTCTTCCATCAATCTTCTTCACCTCGTCACTCAACGCTCCATCTCACCGTTGCATTCAATACAAACAATATATTAAAATAAACATTAATTTTAGAAAGAACAACCTTAACCCCATGATGAAGGTCACTCTAGCCGCTTGACGGCGAAGAAAGGCTATTAGCTTAATTTAATTTGCGATAAGAGAGGTGGTTTTCAACAATACATTACTTAACGCTATCCCTCGAATGTGTGCACAGTTTTGTGTCAGCCTTAGTAATTGGAAGTGGAAAGGACCACTCATTGGGTGGACGGCCTCCATGTCCCTACGTTCCTTCGTAGCTGTACTTTTCGTCGTACTCGAGCTCGAATAGCATCTGCTGTATTCTTAACCGCGCCAGAAGATTCTTTTTGTTCGGCAACCGTCGCAGGATTGGCGCACAGGATAATAGAAACCGTTCGTCGGGGTCGGTAATGCCTAACCGAGCGTCGGACTCCTTGCTGCTACCACCACCACACTCCTGCTGTGGAGACGGTGGAGGTTGTGGAGGTGAAGGTTGCACCGTAGACGTTTGTTGAGCCGGTACAGGGGAAGGAGCGCGCGATGAGACATTGGAAACGGAGGCAGATGGAAGATCCGTTTTCATGCGCTTTTGTAATGGTAGAGTATCTTCTGCCACTGCCTCAGCCTCTTCGTCGATTTCTCCCGATTCGTCCAAGTGCAGTTCAGGGTGCCAGGGCAGTGTGGGATAATCGTGCGGCTGTTGCTGCGCTTCGTACATTTCCGCTTCCGGTTCAGATTCGTTGTCGTCCGTGGTCGTCGTAGCCTGCAAACCCTCCGAATCGGGTATTGGACTATACGGTTGCAAGTGTTGTGGATGGTACAGTTCCTCTTCATTGCCGTGCTCGATCTCCTCATCTTCCGTGTCTTCCAGCAGCATCGTGTCGGGCGGCATTTCCTGCTTGCAGGGTGCGTGCATCAGCTGATACACTTCATTGCCATCGTGCGTAACGTACGAGACGGCGATCGAACCATCGTACAGCTCGTCATCACTGTCGATTTCGATGTAATCGATTTCCTCGCTGTGCTCATTACACTGACTACATTCGTCTGCCGCTTCGTGGTCCCTACAATAAAAAAAAAAAAACGATAGTAAGGCAATGTCATGTATAACAAAAGTCACTCCTATAGCTTACTTCTTGCGGGAAGCCAGATAGGGCAGCATAAACTCCAGCAACCGATAGTGTATCCAGCCCTGCCGCTCCGTCTCGTTCTTGTTGCGCAGGTTTTTGATGAATGCATCGCGCATGCTGCGCCACCGCTTCTTGCACTCCTGCTTGGAAAGTCTCATCGCGATCGCCACCTCTACCCACGCATCGTTCCGCAAGGTGATGCGCCGATAGTCCCGATGAGTGGTGTTGTACAGTATCGGTCGCTTTTTGATTTCCTTCACAAATTCCTCCTCGTCCACCTTTACAAAGTGCCGCTTCTGCGTTAATCCATCGAGCCCAAACGGCAGCCTGTTGGTGTTCGCCATCGTGCGGTAGGTTTTTGCCGGCAGTGTTATGTACCGCATCTCTTCCAGCATTTCGAACCACTTGGGTTAGAGTTTAAGTAGCAATTGGGTGACGGCGATAACTTTTCATGGAGGAAATGCACAGAAAACGGGGAGAAAATTTGCTATTAATTGTTGCACGGCTTATTCGCCAAAACGTAAACAGAAAGGTTGCTGAAAAACGCGCCGCAAACGTCAAAATGCGGCTGGAGCGCACAAAGGGAGTTCTGGTGGTAAAAATTATCTTTATTAATTTTATATTCATATTTCTCGTTTCATCCTAAATAATCTTGTTGGCAGTCTGAACATTAAAAAATAAATCAATTAAACGCGAAAAGTGAGAACAAACCACTCAAAGAATGAAAACATTTTTGCGAAACAAATTTTGTGTTCCTTCACAGTGGGCAATCAGTTCATGTCCGGTGAAAAAGCTTTCATAATACTTTTGAATGAGCCGTTGGTCGTATTGAATATTGATTTCTTTTCTCTTGAACAAAATGTAAAAGCCAGCTATGCGCAAGGACAATCTGTCTTATAATTTATAATTTCAATGCTTAATAGAATGAGTCCTTTTCTGATATTATTACTAGATATGATGTTAAAATTTATCGAACCATCTTTCGGGAAGTAGGCTTCAATGCCATTTCTTTCAAGATAGCATTAAGAGATTGTATATCGTTCTATTCTGATCTTGATGTTTAACACTAGATGTGCGGTATCTGTAATTTTGATGGGGAACGCTTAACTTTAAATAAGGTTCTCTCCTTAATGCGGTAGCACCTAAGGCAAACCTTTTCTACCTTTTCATTATCTACCTTTTCTACCATTTATCTACTATCAGTTTTGAAGTAAAGTAATATATTTCAATGAATTACTTAATGTTTTCAAAATCAGAATTTTACTAATTATTTATCATAATTATCTGTTTTAAAAAAGTAATTTAAGATTTTTTTTAGAAGAGAGAAACAAACTTTATACGGTTTTATATACGTCTAAAAGGTACCCAGATAAACGGTGCTCCACTGTACCATCAATTTTAGTTTTAAATACAGTTTTATTTACTTGTTAGCCATATTTCTTGTTACCATTTTGTAATATACTCAAAGGGGGCTTTTTTTTAAACTTTTTCAACAAAAAACATTAAAAAAGCGGCCTCATCTGCACGCCACGGGACTGCGAATCTCGAGACAAAAAATAAAAAGCAAACAATTGATATGCCCTCCAAATTATACAATTAATTATATTCAGCGAACCGTCCAAAAAAGCTAACACTCCGCAGGGAAAAATCGTAGAAATCACCCCCCACCCCCCAAAAAGCGCATACGCACCCAATTTGTATCTATAATTACTTCAAGTCGACCAGTCAGTACGGTCGAGCAGCGAATCAGATAAATTATGCTTTACAAAAAAAGGAAAAAAAAAACAAAATGCTCTCCTATTGAAACATGGGAAGCAAAAAGGTGTGCCCATTGACGTAAGATCGCACGCGGCATTCGCACCGGAATGGCGTAGCTAACGAGCGCCCGCTTTCAGCATCAATTGGCCCGATAAGATAAGCATTGGTTGTGTGCTGGTGAGAGTGTGTGTGTGCACTGATGGTTTTGTTGATGCTTAGCGTCGCTTAATGATTCATAAAACTTTTCCCCGACGATAACGGGGCCCAAGTGCAGGGGCGGATGGGTGGCCAAGGGGTACAAATTAAAAACAAATCAATACGGCGCCCGCGGTTCCGTCACAATTTTCTTTCCTGCTTTTGCAAAACAAAAAAACAAAAAAAAGAAAACTAACGAGAAACGATTTCCGGTACGTTTGATGGCGTTGAGAAGGCTAAGAAATCAGTTTTCTGCTGAAGAGCAGAAAATACAGCACACTCTACGGAAGCTACAAATTAAATAAACAAATCATAAATGAAAAACGCGCCGGCACCAGCACTAAAATATTCCAATTGATTTGTTGCCCGGGGTTTGGGGGAGACGCAACGGAAGTGTCTCCGTTCCACCACCTCTCCCTTTCCCTCTCGTGGAGAAGACGTCGTTCTTTCTTTAGTGTGCTCCTTGGCCGTACAACAGCGCAGCTGAAAAGTTTGTCGTTCCGTTTCCGAAATTGACGAGTGGAACTGTGCGGTGCGTCTGTTCGGCACACGGCTTTGCCTTCTTTGGCCGGTGGAGCGGTTTTGCGGGATGGAAGGGAAGAAGAACGGGGGTGGAAACGGGGGAAAGAGAATGGACAGGCACGAGTGCACCAAAACCGAAAATTGGTTCCTTCGCTTCACAGGAGCGCCGTCTTTTGCGCGTTTTGCGCTCCGCTATCGATAGAACCGTTTGATTAGAAGATAGCTTTTCCATACAGTTGCAGGCCAACTCCTCTCCTCCCTCTCCCCTGCTACCAGAAGTTAGGATCGTAGGGGGTGGGAAGGTATCGGAGACGGGGCGAGAAGTTATAAAAATATCATAAAAATCAACAATCGACACATTGGCGTTGCCGGCCCGGGAGAGTTTGCTCGCTTCCGGGGAGGAATTTGCTATTGTTCCGGCTCGTTTTCCACCGCTTTCCACCCGGGCAGCAGCCGAAAACACACAGCAGAAGCAGTAGCATCAGCTTCAGTGGAGCGATGGCCGTTTCCATTTTGTTTTCCTTCCCTTCCATTGGCCCGATACGCTCTATTGTCGTATCGATGTGCGATTGTGTGCTGCTTGATAGTGTGCTTCAGCTGGAGGGAGGGAGGGAAAACGGAGGAAGGTTTTCCTTTCACCCCGGAACCCAGTTGCCATTTCCCTGCCGTGCTCTTGAAAGGACATTTATTTTACGCGCCGGATGTTTTATGGCCTCCAATGAAAACACGAAGCACTGCACTGCACTGGTGTAAGGCGCGGGCAGGAAGGATGAGCCAATGAGGGAGAGGGATAGAGGTGGGTAAAAAGGGCAGATTTTTCTTCTTTCTCACCGCCGATATTGTTGTTTGCCAGTGGCAATTTTTCGGTTTTCCCTGTTTTATTTTTCGCCCCGGCTCACTGTAGCCGTGACACTATCCAGAACCAATCGAATTGCAGCAATTATCGCAAAACGTGCTTTTGTGTTTGCGTCTCCTGCCGACGATCACGGAGGGCTATCTCATCATCATCATCGGCATCATCAGCATCATCATCAGCCAACATCGTTGGCAGGTGCGGGGCGTGCTCGTGTGATAAAAACGCAGAAAGGCGAACATAAATTCCAAAGCATCCAAAGTGCAATGCAATCAAGCGCTTCGGCACCGATCGGACGGAAAAAAAAGTGCAGTTAAGTAAGCGTGTTCGCTCATTTCGCTGCCCATTCGGTTGGAATTATTCCGGCGGTGTAAGGGTGCGATGGGAGGAGGGCAGTTTCCGAAAGGTGATTGCACCAATCTGAACATTTAGGCCTGTTTTTGAGGAAGGGGAGAGATTTTTATGAGCCTTTCTTAAGCGATTGCTGCTACGAGCGTGGACATTTAACGGCTTGTTTTATACGAGAAAGCTTCCCATTTGCAGAAAGTGTGAGCGAATTTGTTGGATTAATTTGGTGCAGATTCAACAGGGTCGTGAAGGAAGGGTTTTCAAAACACTGTAATGCGTTTTGATGTGATTTGTATTGGTTTTTGATCGTTAAATGCAAAAGCGATTAACTACAACCTATACTACGCCTAAAAGTATGCAATCAATTGATCCATGAAGAAAATAATAGAGTTTACAAGTCAAGAAAACAGATTGTGGAGGAATATAATTTCATAGAATTTTCAATTTTAGTAAAGCTCTTATTCATGTATCACTAAACTTTTAAAAGTAGTAACAAAAGTAATGGAAACATTGAACTCGTACCTATACTACGCCTAAAAGTATGCAATAAATTGAATCATGATGAAAACAATACAGTTTCTTGTTGAAATATAGCTATTAGTGCAATATAATTGCATTGGAAATTCAATTTGTGTTTAGCTGCCTTTTTTCCGTACCGTTTTACCGTTTAAACAAAGTAAAGAGGTAAGGAAAACCATTGAATTGCACTCTGTGTATAATGTGATACAATGCATAACTTCAGGTGCTCAAAATGACTGAGAGAGTAGTTCAGTTACATGAAGTGTATTTGAAATGTCGGTAAAAGGTTCGAGAAGGCCCCCCCCTGGCGAAATTTGCGCATCACTGTATTCGGTCAATTTTGATGGACAGTGCGCTGTGGTGATTTAAAATTTTGGCCAAAATTTTAGAAATAAATAATAAATCCGTGTAAAGTGTTAACATAAGTTTTCGTTCTAATTTGTTTCAGTTGCGTTTCGATTAGACGTGTATTTTATTAAAGTTATTCTTTAAATCAGTTCTTTGCCGGAACAATGTAACAAAAACAGTGAAAATGCGGAAAAATCCGTAAAAATCTTTATAATTATGTTAACACTGATCAATGCGATTTCGGTGCTGGTTGGTTCGTAGGTAGAAGCTGAGATTCGCAGTACAGTATGTTCAGGAAAGCTTAATTTATATAATCACCAAACAATATCATGCTCTCCTGATCCTTCTTTCCTGATCCTAACTACTGATTTATAGAATAACTTAAATAAAAAATATGTCTTACCACAACGCAACTGAAACAAAATAAAACTTAAGCAAATGTTAACCCTTTACACTAATATATTATTTATTCGATCCATTTTGACCACACAGACTACTATCCCAACCCTTTGTGAAAACCTCGAAAAGTGTACTGCGGTTTGCATACTGTTAGGCGGATATCGCATAGTGATGTACCAATTTCGCCAGGGGGGGGCCTTCTCAAACCTTTTACCGAATACTTGACAATCCATTTTTGTGAATTTATTACTTTTCAAATCATTCCATAACATTTACCATCGCGTAGCAGCTCCGAATGCATACTTTTAGGCGCAGAAAAATATAACAAAAATAATACGGCTTTTTACCCTCGTAACAGCTTTAACATGCACTGTTTTCATGCTGAACGAACCAGTTAAAGCTTACCGTTGCAAGCAGCAAACACCCTTGAACACAAAAACGCAAACGAAATCCTCTTGATCCTTCTCTTTAAAAAGCACTGGCATAAACAATCGCCACCCTTCTCTCACCCTCTCTCTCCCAACCCCTCCCCCTTCTCGCACTTTTCCACACCAATGGCCACACAAATTGTGCAACTTTATTTGCCATTTCGCCCTACCGTACTGCACACCGCTGGTGCCGTTTTCGGGAGGTTTGAGTAGTTGTTTGTTACCGTGTGCTTTTTAATGTACGTTTTATTTCACGCCACACCCTTGCCCCCATTCGCGCGCGCATTATTCGCACCACTCGCGCAAACGTTACTTTGTTCGACTTTAGCTCGCGCGTTCTACGTTTACCCTCGCCACGAACGTCCCCGAAGCGACGTCCAGCATAAGGCCACAGTTGCTGCACCTATAGCACTTGACGTTTTGCAGGTTGCGACCACGGTCCCTTAATTAAGTAACAAACTAATTGGGCTAATTAGTAAGCACTATCCGGAGGGTGATCGTGTCCCAGCTCTCCCTTGGACTTCGTCTGATCTTCTCGGCTCGCTATGGTGCGGGTAGAATATCGGAGGACGGTGCAAAAATAAAGTATACAAATTTCTGTATTTTAATTCTTTATTTTGCTGTGGCCAGGGTTATTTTTGTTGTTGCTGTTGATAGTTGCTCCAGCTCGATACGCGCCGTGAAACAGTGTCAATCGTTTTGCAAAATGCACCGTCAACGTGAAACCGCGACCGTAAAGTGCAATTTTTATTATTGCTTCCCTCGCCTCGGGGAGGTAGAGGAAGCAACAAATAAAGCAAGGAAAATAAAGTCAGTGCCATCGTTGGCACTGTGATTGAGCGTGAGGTTTTGCAATCAATGTCAATGGAAAAAGGAGGAAAAAATGAGAATATAAATGTTCTAAAGCTATGTCCGCAAAATTGATTTAGAAGAAAAACCGCCACAATTTGTTCAGGGCAACAATAAACGGCGCTCAAAGCGATAGATGCAATGCAGTACTAGTGGTGACTAGGAATGGTGCCAGCACAACTTGGTTGTAGTGTCCTAATGGCCTGGTTTACATCCTTCCAGATTATTTTTATGAATGTCATTTTAAAACGCCTTAATGCCATGCTTTATGCCGACTTTATAAGAACGCCTAAAGGTATGCAATGTTCGCTTATAAATACTGACAGTTTTACCAAAAAGGATAAAACGGACAAATATGTGCATTGTTACATACAATGAGGTGTTTAGTAATAAGTTGAAATACTGATTATGAGTTGCGTTATTGATTTGCCCCGCAAAACATTGGGTACTGATTATTGCGGTTATTACAAATAAGCTAGCGGGTAATCAATTCGATGAACCTAATACGCTACGATTTCAGTTAGCGGGCAGTTATTAATGTTATATTAATTCTCAAATTTCAGAAATAAACATCTTTTAATGAAAAGGGCAACATCAATTGTAGAAAGCAAAGCATGCCCGCACTTTATTTCAACACGGCATGCGCCAGAAGGTATGCAATTTGTTTAGCAATGCCTTTCTATGCAATTTGCTGAAAATATCTAAGATTTTTTTAGGATAGTAGATTAGACTAGTTTTTTTTGTAAAAGTTGTATTCAATTTACCGTAACTGGTGTATACATTCAGGCGGTTTTGCATAACACATTATGCTTCAACGATGCATATATTCAACGCCCAAACGCTGTTAAAGCAACACAGCCTCACAAACACGCACAAAAACTAAAAAAACTAAACTGTAATAAATTTACAATCAAGCCAAACTCATTCTGCTGCAGACCATCAATTTCAATTTTCCGATTTAGAAATGAATTTAACCACTAGGAAAAAAAAACAAACCATTTTGCTCTAGTTAGCCTACGAAACACAAAGCTTTGCCACACCAACTCAATAATACCCGTGTTAAAAAGAAAGTGAAGTAAAACATGGAAAAACTTTCATTGCAGCACACGCGAACAATGGGATACGGAGCTGGCTGGCGGGCAGGAAGCGAAGCGCAAGGCCAAAGTATGAAATTAAGTAAATTGAAATGCATAAAATAGTAATTGAATCGAATGTGTACCACTGCGTATGTATGGCGGGAATACACGGGGCCGCTGTGGGCATGATTTTCTCTCACTCTTTCACTATCTGTCTCTCGCTCTCTCTCTCTCTCTATCTCCCTCACTACTTACTGCATGGTGTTCTGGTCTTTTCAATTTTTCACTATAGGAATGCATGAGCAGCTCTTCGCGTGGTGATGGGGTCGCGTAGTGTGAAGCAAAACAGTTTCCCCGGCCAGCCGGAACAATCCCGTCCTCCTTGTACCAGAGTGCGAGATGGGGCATGGAAAGGGTTGGGAAAGAGTTGTGGAGAGAGTAATAATGCAGCAGCCCGCGGTGGCTCTTTTTTTTGCTGCGCAGAGTTGCGGAAGTGAGCAAGCTGAAAACAATGATAATAGTAATGATAATAAAAATAAAAATAGTAATGACGCTAATGCTGGTGTAGAGGACCAAAAAACCAAAAGGAAGGTAAAAGTTTTGCCCCAACTGCCACCTCGTGTCGATGGAAGGGATGAGAAAAACAAACGTTCATGAGAATCGTCGCTGTTAAAAAGTGCAAGCACACATACGGGCTGCGGTAGGGCGGGCTGGGACGGTGCCGGAAGCTGTGTAATGAAATGATCAGCATCAGATTGGCAAACGGGTTTGCAGGGAGAAGAAAAGGACAGTAGTGCATCACCGTGCAACGAGCGTGAGGGTGTTAAAGTTCCTGTTAACGGAAGGGAGGTAAAAACTTACTGCTAAAATAAATGGCAAATGTGCAGTAAGGCGCCAGTAAGCAAGTAGCTACAAAACAGCCAAAGAAGCAACGCTGCAACATTCTGCTTCCGGAATGCACTCTGTTTCCTCGTGAGGTGAGGTGAGTGGAAACAGGCAGGCACACCTGAAGTCAGCAACGGTGTGTGTGTGTGTGTGTGTGTGTGTGTGTGTGTGTGTATGGCAATGCGGAATAAAAATTGTTATATTATTAAATGGGAAAGTTTAATTTGAACTACCGCATTTCTGTTGGTTGTGGCCGCTCCACCTACAGCTAAAGACACACTCTCACACACAAACCCCCGGGAAAGACATTTTCCCATCTTCGTTTGCAGCTGCAAAGCTTTTCTGTTGCTTTTCCGTTTTGTTTTCCGCATCGTACCGCGATCGTACAAGATGGTGTTTCATCGTGGTTTTATTTTCACATAGCGCTAGAGAAAAGTTGCTGTACGAGGTCTTAGGCGCCGTGTTCACTGCTGTACCTGTGTCCCAGCGGGCACACATACATACAATTTTACTGTTGCATTGCTCTTTCATCTTTCCAAGATTCCCTCCAGGGCTCCACAAACTTTCCAACTGCAGATTCTTGTGTGCTGCAACCAGGCAAGGCAGCTGGTGAAACAGTTGAATACCGTAAAACAAGATTTATAAAAAGTATGATATCCAAAACGCGTGAGTTGTGCATACCTGCTGTGCACTTGCTGTAGGAAAAAGCTACTTTCTTGCGTTTTTTAACGGCTGTAGCATCTCGCACCCAGGACATGCAGTTGGCAGGATGCAATTAGTGCAGTTGTGTTTCGATTTATCTTTCATTACGAAGGTAGATTTGCATTCACGGCTGAAGATTTGGCTCACACGCTCTCTCGCGCTACTTAATGAAGCCCGCGTGAGGGATGCGCATGATTACGAGGCAAGAAGTGCTTTAATCATCATGATGATGGTGTATTACACTCTCAGAGGAAATTAAGAAGATAATTGCCGTGGAGCTAAAAACGTTGCCCAATCGTTGCCATCTAATAAGACAAAAGCATCTGCTGAAAACGGTTTGTAGTTATTCGCATTTGAAAGTGTGAAGGTACTTAATTGAATTCAAGAAACTAAGAGTGCGAACATGATTTGCTGGGCAGAATGCGTGCATTTAGGTGCAAGTGTATGGATGGAACTTCAAAGAAATTGTACTCGAGTGTAATTATCGTCGAGAGCGTCCTTTTCGGGACAGAAAAACGTACCTTTAGTCTCACCAAGCGTAAAGAATTGTTCATTCCACATGAAACTCTTCTATAATTATTTTTATAAATAACTTCTTTTGCATAACATTACATACATTCAGGCGTTCTGTTTAATACGCTTTTTTCAAAATTGTAATGGGCTAGGCAATTTCAAAAACTTACTACGCGATGGTTGAGTTGAAGGGAGTTGGAATCTTTTCAACTTCATTCACAGAAAAAGTGATTTACGTGATTTATTTTTATCATTTTGCATAACTTTAGGCGTTTTTGCGCTTTATGAGCTTCCTTTTCTTCGATGTAAATTTTCAGAGCATTCAGTGCGTTTTTTCATAAGAATTCTGAATCAATTTCCTAAGAACAGTTGTGAGTTTATAATTTATTATACATATCAACAATTTCACATTTGCATTCACGCTTATTAAAACCATCAACACTGCTTCCCAACACGGAGTAGCATCAACAAAGCACAAACAACCTATCAAAACGCGTTTGATTGGAAGTTATTTCCTGCGCTCCGCCCTTACCAAACGAAAGCCGGAAAATTGAATAATAAATGTGAAGCAGACAACACAAACAGATAAGAACGCGTCGGTGGGTTTGTTTGTTTGCGCAAAGACCGGCAACAAAAGAGAAAAAAAAAACATCATCCTCTGCAACAATGTTACATAGTTGTGGCAGCGATCGTTCCCTGCCGTCTTGCAAGACGGCATCCCATCTGCCTCGTTTAATTGCATTTTGTTTCAACCCATCCCATCCCAACCGAACCCATCTACGATTCTGTTCGGTTTGTTCGTTCGATTTCTTAGAATGCTTCCCTTCCAGCCGGCCTTCCTGCGTTCGACAAGAACCGATTAAGATTGCTTGTTATACACCGACACACCTACAGGGACAGGCAAACAAGGGCCCGCACTCACACACTGCTTCTGCATCTCGTACACGTACAACCGCTCGAACAGTGGAACAGTGAACGGTTGTTCTGTGTACCTAGAGCGTTGCAATCAAATAATTGAAGGAGAAATTTTAATTAACATGTGCTGATTTTGTAATCGCAAAATGCAATTTTAATTACTGAGCTTCCATAGAGTTCCCCGAGACTTCTCTTCTCTTCCGTCTCTCAGCCCGACATCAGCCCGAAGCAGAGGAGTGGTATTGCTTGGTGCAAAAAACAGCAAAAAAAAAAAAACGGTTGGCAAATTGTATATCCTCGTGTACCCAACCAACGCAGGTTGTAATGAAATTACAGCACATTTCGTGTAATCTTTAAGGGTTGCCCTATCGCTTACGATACCGGTCGGTCGGTACCGCACACGCTCACCTGTTAATAAAAAACAGGTTAGCTTTTAATGGAGGGCCAACGGATGAAATTAAAAGGCAGGATATGGGAGTCTTTTTTCATCATACGTTTAGCTCCCTTCCTACCCTACTATCGGAAAGTAAAAGGGTAAAAGAGTCTTTAAAATTCTTTCATCAACCGTGTACCTTCCACCTTGTGCGCGATTGCACATCCTAATCAACCCGGGGCAGGTTTTTTTTAGTTCTGCTTGCAGAACACACAAAACGTCACATGTTTGTGCAAAAATGCGCCATTTTCACACCGATACACTCAACGTATCACGACTAATCACCGTATAATGAGCGTCATAAAGCTGGCTAACATGGGTCACCGTGCAAAAGGGGTCGTCCTTCCCGGGTTTACTTCTCCCGCTTTTTTTTTGTATAAACACACATACACACGGAAGCCACAAACGGTAAATGGTGGAACGATTATTGTTTCGAAACCGTTGGGTCGCGACGGGTTGGTACAGGTGCTTCAGGTTGATCTTTGCCATCGGCGTCAGGTAACCTTAGACAAGCAGCTAGGGGGATCCTTTTGTGTATTGTTTTGTTTGGGCGAGTCAGTCACTCACACATACACGGACGGACAGATACAACTTAAGTGCCCGAGATTGGAGTGTATAGGCGATAAGGCGGAAAAGTCACACATTTTAGTGGTCGGTCGGAAACGAGCGGAGGGTTTTAAAATAAAAGGAGCGCGAGAGAAGCACAACAAGCAATAGAAATAGAACTCAGTACAGCTGCTCCATAACGACGTGTCTTATCTTGTGTGGTGGTGTGGCCTGTTTTTTTCGGGCTTCATTTCGTTCTTTTTTCGTCCCTTTTAATTTCCCCAACCGTTAGAGGTGTCTATTATTTGGTATCTTTCCCCTTTTATACCCTGGTCTTACTTTCCCGAAGTGGAGTGTACATTTTTATAGAGAAAAGTTTTATGTCACGCCATTACATATTGTTTGGGCCATACACATCCCCGCACGGAGGGTAACGTATGTTTGTGCCTCGATTGGTATCAGCACATCTCCACCCTTGGGTTAGAAAAGGTTTCATACATGGGCAGCAAACCGTCAGTGGGAAAAGCGAAACAAACGTATGCAGAAAGGGGTGAAAGCTAATTGCAATGAAGTTAAAAACTTATTTACCCTTTGCAGTAACCCTTAACAAAATGTTCGTTTTTATGTTCGCACGACTGTGAATCATTTTGTTTTGTCACTGGCGAAAACATATTATTTTTCACTGCCCGCTTCTCACCTGAAAAGTGTTTCTTGCTGGACAAAATTTGAAAAAGTGAAAATAAAAATAGGAAGACAGGAAATATTTGCCTCAGCCCATAATTTCTCTTGACGAGGGGCTAAAGTAGTTAACAAAAAAAAAATGTATGAAGGATAGATTATTTACAGAGGGCTTATCTTGCCGTAACAGTGTCGATATGCAGCCCAAGCAGGATTTAAAGGTATAATTTTGCAGACGAGTGCCGTTTTTTGCTGTTGGAAGGATTCCATAAAATTTGTACAGCGGTACCACGTGTGCGGCACCATGCGTCTCCATTAAATTTCACTGTTTGCAACATCAACTCGGTTTATGCAACAAAAACACGTTCCAAAATTGCCGGACCAACCTTTTCACGCATGTTTTGCAATTAAAAATTTGCCACACCTCTCTTACTTAGTTTGAAAAAGTCCCATATTTTGGAGGGCAGCTCATCCCAACCCGGAAGTGAAACAAAAAAATTACTCGCGTTTTAAATAACTCGAAGCACCTGTACTGCAGTAGCACGGTAATGGGAAGCACCACTACATCTCGTCTCGGGTAAAAGGTGAGAAATTTTCACCGAAGCCAAATATCAGCAGCCTCAATCTGCTGCTGATTGGTCGTTTCTCTTGCTCGCCGCCTGGTTGCTGATATCTGCACTGTAACACCCGTTGCAAACGTCGCTTATTTCCGGGCACTTGAATGGGTTGTACGAAACGTGTACGAATGGTTGGAAAAATAGGATTTCTACGTTTTTAATGCGACACCAGCGTTTCCGTGGCATGCTGGCAGGCAAGCGAGCTTCCCGTGTAAGAAGGAAACCTTTGCCCTGCTGTCGTACCTGCTGGACTTGCCCGGTTGGTGACCGATGTGGAGGATGTAATAAATATGGTGATTTCATAACGGAACAAGCAACTGACACCAAGCATCGGCGAGGAAGTCTGTGTGTGTGTGTAAAGGGTAGGAATTATGGTCGAAAAGAAGAAAACATGCTTAGATTTTGCAGCATGGGTGAGATTAAAAGTTGTGAGTTTTATGCGATGAGAACAGCCTTAAGCGCTGGGTCACCAGGTACCTGTACTGCTGGGGTACGTGTGGTTTACGAGTGTTGCTACTTCTCAACCAAGCCTTCGAGATGGAAGTGAACTGCAGAGTCCTCTGCAGTGAAGCCATATTTTAGCGGTCATTCGGTGGTCCTGGGAGAGTTTTCACCGGGGATTGCGCTGATGCAGTGGACAAGATTTCATGACGATTTTCGTATATTTCACCGTTGGAAAGAAGGGAGTTGCAGTGGTCTTTAGTTGTGGGTTTTTGCTTTGATGTTAATATGCTTGTAATAACTCACCTCATAGGGTATGCGTCAAAGCACACGTGAACATGATTTCGCGATGTTGGAGACTTAAACTGATTGTCTTACTGCAGTGTTGGATTTGCTCGGTGGTAAATATTACCTTGAATTATAATTTTTTTTATCGAGAAGATAATTTTTGCAGCAAAAAATTAAAAAAATATTTGTTTTTTTTTTGTAACCTGATTATTTCAAGCTTTCTTGAGCAGAATCTATATCCATCCACAATCATTTTCAACATTGGAAAAGTTTGTTCTGAAACATGTTGTGAAACATGTGAAACATGAACAGAGTGGGCCGGCTCGGTGGTCTAGTGGTAACGGCGTAGGACTGTCAAAAAGCCCGTCGTCGGTTTGACTCTCATTCGGACCGCTACCGCTCCCCCCCATACATAGGATTGACTATCCTGCTATGGGTACACTTAATCACAACCCCCCATACGCAGGATTTACAATCTTGATATGGACGGGTACACTTAGTCACACAATACGGCCAGGTCGTCACAAAGGAAAAAAAAAATAAATAAATGCTAATCTACATTAATTTTTTTATTATAGTTTGACTTTTAATTATTTGTTGAAGTAAAGGCAAATTCATTGTTTAGACTAGGGTACAGGGTGCGTATTTAAAAACGTGTACTGTACAGCTCCACGTGGAGCTTGGCCCCCTCTAACGGTGGTTAGCATAAGCTGGGTAAAACAATTTTGAGATTTTCTATAGGATTTTATGTTAAATGAGAAGCGATTTAAAGAAAATAACAAATTGTATAGCTCTCACTAGTGTTCAGGACAATTGCGTTCAAAATAAAATATTGTAAAATTATCCTTTTTACACAGCCAATAGCAATATGGCATACGTTTCCAGTAGCCGCCGTTAGGAGATCAGGAATCCCCTTCTTCTTCTGATGTGGTACTACAGTCATCGTTGGTTCAGCCCAGCATGGGTTTTTTGTTATTGTCGATGAATCCTTAGCAGATTATTCAACGTACGACCAGGTGGTCCGTTTAAGCTTAAGCTTTATTTAAGCTTTAATCATTAGCTTTAATCTTTAATCATTAATCATTAATCATTTAAGTAAGCTTTAATAAATGATCTTTATTGTTTAACGTATTTTCATGCGTTATTTGTTATAATATACTTTTATGTTATTTTTTATGCTTTATTGTGGGTTGATGAAATTCATTTTCGATGCTAAAAGCAGAGGTACTCTTAAAGTTAGAACAGGTATAAAGAGTTTCTACTAACCCTACTAATTTTCGGAACATAAAAAAAAGTATTGTTAGTTGAACCACCATTCATACCTACCATTTCAAATACAAACCGTTAGTAAGAAACAGGTTAAGTAGCTAGACATTTAGAACGCTATAAATACAAAGGGGCGCCCCTTTCAACCATCTACTGCCGCGTAAAGTAAACCCATTTTAAGTGTCTTGTCCCTTTCTATGGCTTGCAAAACGGCAACCTCATACTTTTCCGTTGCAAATTACAAGCGATGAGCGGTGGCAATGCTATTCGACAATTGTTGGTCACAGATATGGCGATCATGATACGCCCACCGTAGTTTGGGGCATGTGTGCTTCTGTGGTAAAATAATACACCGAGCA
Organism: Anopheles epiroticus; assembly: GCA_000349105.1. Taxonomy (NCBI): domain Eukaryota; kingdom Metazoa; phylum Arthropoda; class Insecta; order Diptera; family Culicidae; genus Anopheles; species Anopheles epiroticus. Next base: position 320,104 of record KB671953.1, on the reverse strand, counting down.
GTTGTGTTCGGTTGTGCCCCTCCGTCCGTAGCTGCCTATTGTTCGGCACTCCACATGCCACTCCGTCACCGTAACAACGAAAAAGTTTAGCGTACACAACTTTTCTGCTAGCCAGGACGGCAGACGATACGATCATTATAAATATTTTATCCATTGCGTTGGAAAGCTTTGCCCCGCTGTAAACCTGTTGTTTTTCGCCATCGCTCTACGGCAGGGTCAATGCGATATGTTTTTTTTTGTACATGTATGTGTGTGGGAGGTTGGAAGTTGATTGTTTAAACTTTATCGTACTCCAGCACCGTGCCGTTCCCTGGAAGTGGCAATCCGGCGAGATTAGGTGCCCAGTGTACACACAGAACGCTGATGATGATGATGAAGAACATCCGTTTTTCCATGCACACACGGCTTGCAGCGCGGTAAATACGCGCTGACCAACACGGGCAGGAAGGAGTTTTTATTACATTTGCTACAGAGATTTTAGAATGGGGCAGGGAAGTTAGATGGCGCTAGTTATTAGACGTTCAAGGTTGCTAGGATGCATTTCCGGCTGGTGGACGAACAGGCGTACATCATAAAAGGTTTGGCGAAAGTTTACAGCATTTACACCTGGTAGGAAGGGAAGAGAGAAAGGGAGAGGTGGGGGAAGGATTGGGTTGCTGAGAAAGTTTTTTCTCTCTCGTTTTGTTTTGTTTTAGACAGCGTATGTGCTTCAAAAAATTACGTGCTTGGGCAGCTTGTTCAGCCAACGCCGGCATCGAATGACATACGAACGAAGTTAAGGGCGGAATGTAATTAAATTAAACTAACTGAAACTGAGAAAAACAAAAAAAAAAACGAGATATAATTCATTTGTACCGCTTTTGTTTAGTTTTATCATTAGAAGTAAAAGCAGTAAAAGAATTTTAAAATTTATAACTTTATGAATAATTTTTTTTTGTATAACTTTGTACATAGCATCAAAAATTTTTTGTAACAATCTTAATAATATTTTTAAACATTATGTATTTTCGTAGCGTTAGAGAGTGTGTACAAGTACAAGTACAAGAAAGTGTGTGCATATAATGTGTTTTTTTGTTTTATATTTTGTAATAAGCGATCATTAAACAGGATTTTTTTTTCTTTAAAAGCATTTTTTTGTGAAATGATAAGCCTCAAGTAAAATAAAAAAAAAAACTTAAATTAAATGGAAAACTACTTCTGCAGCAGACATTGTTTCCAAAAAGTTCCACAAATGGTTTGAACAAACTGTCTGCCAAACTTGCCTCAGCTCGATGGGGAAATTTTGCGGTAAACCATTTAATATAGTTTCATAAATTCTCTGTAGAAAGTAAAACACAAACACCTCACACTATGAAAAAAAAAACTCACAAAACAAAAAAGTAAAATCTCTTCTCCCAACCGGCAAAATAGCAAAGCAGCAAACAAACGGGAAAATTCTACTCATCTACTCGTAAAATACTCTTCACCGTAATCCTTTCGGCTCGCTGCAGTGTAGATACTTTCCCTTCCAGGAAGCGCAAGATCCGGATTTCTAGAGGATTTAGCCGATGAATAACCATCCCAACCAGCCTTCCCCCACGGTGTGACCTTTCTCGGGAGTGGCAAGGGCAGAAAAGCCCAAGCTCATCCCCGGGTGTAACGATTTGGCGAGATTCACCTTCTTTTTTTTTTACGTACGTTTGTGTTCCCATGTTTGCCTCTGCTTCCTGTTGCAAAGAAGCAAAAAACCGAAACGGCGTTATGAGTGTGCTTTTTTGCGGGGTGCTACTATCCTTTCACAAATACCAGCGCATCTCATTTACTTAGCAGCCACGTCTGGAAAACGGGAAGCATCAAATTATGAGTTTTCCCGTTTGTGCCTGTTTGTTTCTGCATCTCATCCCATTCATTCCCATTATCTGTTTTTTTTCCCTTCTTTTCATGCCCAGTTTTTCCACCAACACTACGGAACGCGAAGCGATTTTCGAGTACCCTCTTCTGACGGTGGCAGAGCTGCTTCGAGTTTGAGTTGGGTTCAATAAAAATCGTATTAAAAATGAAAAATTACGTGTCAAAATTATGCTTCAAAGTTTTTTCCCCTTCCTTCGCTCTGTGTCCCGAGGCAAAAGTGCATTGCAGAGGCGGTAAGACTATGGGGGACAATTGTGCACTGTGCAAAGAGCGAAGAACAAATAAAGCTATTTTTTCTCACCTCCCCCGAGTAGAAAGTCAAGTGAGGGAGCCTTTGGCAAAGAAGGTGGAAACGAGGCGTAAAACAAGGAGCAAAAAACTAGAACGAACAGAAGCTTAATCTGAGTGATCGGTGAAAAATTAAGCCCGCTCTGCCCCATCAGCCCTCGCGCGGGCTATAAGTGAGTAGGTCAGGTTCTGATTCTACCTCTGTTTCGAGCTGCTGCTGCATCGTCACCGTCTTCTCGTCTTGATGGCTGGACCTGGTCCCGCAGCCTAGCGGCGCGATGGAACAGATTATACGTTTATCATGAGATATGCAACTTTTCTCATTTGCTTGCGCATTTCACTGTCCCGGATGCGAGCGATTGAGGGATTGTGTGCGTGGAAGTGATTTGCGCATTTTTTTTCCGTCGTTTGCCTTTGCAAAGTCTCTGAAGCGTCTCTGCTGACGAGGGGCTAGCCTGGTCCGCAAATCACAGTGTTCCGGTATGTTGGTGGAACCCGCTGGCTTGGCATGGTTCCTGCCGTGTGTTGTGCAGGAGTTTGTGCTTACTTTTGCATTTCACTGATGCCCATCGGGACGGATTTTTCGCTACCTTTTCTGCATAATTTTTCCATTTCCTCTCCAGGCCTACGCGGGCGTCGTAGCACTGTTTGGCTTTTTGGAAGTGAGTTTGGGTTCTTTCACGCACGCACGTCCCCTATCTTTGGATCCAATTTTGTAATCCAATGCATAGCTGATAAGATGGGCCGTGCGGAAGGCACCGTTTGTAATGGTCAGTGGTTCAGGAAATTCCATTTTCGGTGGTTCATTCGTTTCCCGGCGCGCAGCGTATCGCTTTTGAAGGTGATCAGTTTTATTGCAGCGTCACTTAGGATGATGACTTACGGTTAAAAGATTTTAAGGGTTAACTATATAATTGAAAATTATCATACCCAGCCGAGCGGGTTCGGTCAGTGTGAGGGCCCGCGGCAGGTGTGCAGGACACAATGCGCAAGGTAGCCGAAAGGTGGACCTATGGCCAAATAATTTAATTACAATTTGTGAAGGGGAAAAACGCCTTCGTGTCCTAACTTTTATACGAGCCCAGTGGGGCACAATTTATTTGGTACCTTTTTTCATGGAAGGAAGAGGCAAAGCGTGCTATCAAAGTAGGGCAGACAGGAGGGTAGGGTGCTTTAAAAAAAGGTTTTACATTAATGTTTAATCGAAATGGATTAGCTCGTGCTGTGTATATTTCCCGTTTTTTTTATCGTCGAAGCAAAGGAATAAAAAGTAAAACTGCCCCTAACGGGTGCAAGGCAAAGGTAACGTACCTGCTGCTTTGTGCAGAGTTTGGTTGAAGAGTTTCACTTCTTTTACGAGTTTGGTAAGTGGAAAGGTTTCACAACTCTAAAAGGATTAGCAGCGGTACTAATTGTTAGTTGCGATGTTTATTAAAATTGGGCGCTTTTCGGTTGCTGAAGCAGCGCACGCACCGTCAAGGGTGTACGATTGAAAAGCTTAACGAGGGAGTAGGCAAACATTTCTACCTTCACTGGTCAGTTTGCGATTAATGATTAAAAGTCATTAAAATATTCTTCGGGGTTTGTTAACGTTTTCAATATATGCTTTATGAATGGTTAAAAAAAATATAAAGAAAATTACTTTTTGATCTACCTCTGTATCGTAAGTAATGTGCATTTCTCCTTTTATTTTTATCTTTGGAGTTTTCCTTTTAACTATTTTTGATTATATTTTATAAATTTGTGCTCTATTTGAACGCCTTAAAGTATGCAAACTTATATCCTTTGGTAGAGCCAAAAGTGGGCATCGGGTAGACATAGGACATGTAGAGCAATTTCCTTTTTGATACCAGATAGACTCAATATGTCAATTCCGAGCTTCTGGTAAATATATGAGTATGTGAACACACATTGTTTACTTCGTCAAAATATGAGTAACGCAATCCAAAAAAAAAAACGTTTCTGATTAGTATACAAATTTTGAGAAAGAAGATAACTAACAAAATAGTAAATATTGATTGACATCGTTGTAGGCTTCAGTGTAAACAAACATAGCTCCACTAGTGGAAAAATAAAGGATTTTTATGCAAGACCATACTAAAGGTTAGTTAGATTTTTAAGCGCCTGAAAGTATGCAACACGCATTTCTAAGTGATTCTTAATTTTTAACAAAGGGACCAGTGACAATGACACAATGAGTTTTTTTTGCAGGCACAAACGTTAAATACAACCATATTCTATTGTTAATACTAGATATAACTTAAAACATGAAAAAACCTTATATAAAACTGTAACAACCTCTTTCACTTAGAAATATATCTCATCAGAAAAGCCTCCGAAACCTTACCCTAACAGGCAACGAGAGCGAATGTGTGAAACCAAAAAATCGGCACGCAAGCGCTAAAACCAAGCACCCAATTCAACCGTATAGTCTTTTACTATAACTTTTTCGATTTAATAAACGCGCATCATCTCGATCGCGTAACACAACTGCGTGTGCCGTCGCGAAATAATAAACCCCAGCCGTAACTAGCTCGCCGAACTTTCGCCGCGCACACTGCGTAAAGTTTTATCCGGGCGCGATTTGTCTAAGATGCTGCGCTATTTCCGCCTTTCCGTCAGTGGCAAGACAGTGTAGGGGAAAAGCCAGCAGGCAAGCACGCAAAAAGCACCGAAACACAAACTACCCTCAGAACCTTCAGCTTATCGTGTAACTTTTCCGATGATCATTCATGAAGTGACACCGTGTGGAGACAGGTTTTTGGGGTAAGGAAAAACAGAACGAGCCGAAAAGTCCATGTGAGAAGGAAGCAGGCTGGCTCGGGGGCGGATTGTGCCTGATGGGCTTTGGGCTTTTGGGTGAAGCACACTGGTTTTTCGCTCGCCGTCACGGTAGGCCGTCATGTCAGGAAGCAAAAAACTTAGGGCAAACACAAACACCACTGCTGCACCGTTTACCAGCGGGAGTGGAAGTGTGGAAATGGAAGAAATCAAGAATTTCCTCCACCAGAGAATGGTGCCCGTAAGGAGAGAAAGACATCCTTTTGTATTGGGGTGGGCATTTGGTTGAAAAGCTAATAATCCGATCACTTCATTTACTGGTTCAACTTGCTTCTTGCGAAGCGGAATGTTTCCAGACCATCGTCAATGCGGGCCTGCCCGGTAGAATTCCTTCACTGACAGCGATTTCAGGGCGGTGAGGACAATCGGACAGGGCATCTGTACTATCTGGGATGGACGCAAAAAGAACCGAAAAAGAATTCGGAAAAAGATGTATCGTTCCCTGGCGTTTGGAATGGTCCAAAAGGTCTAGTCGAGTCTGTTCCACGGTCAGAGGAAAAGTAAAGCTCAGCGAGCCAAGCAAAGCGCACTGAAACGCGCGTGAAATTCTTCACACCACAGTAGGCTTTCTTTTTTCTGGTCTCATATCTTTCTCCCTCTCTTCTTATTGCTAACGGAACTCGTTCATTCATTTGGAGCGGAACAAACTTTCACTCCGAATCCGTCTCATTTCCTTTCTGAGGTAGCGCCCAGGACGTGTGTTCCTTCAGTCGTGGAAAGTTCGAAAAAAACAGGCCTGTCAGGATGGAGTGTGGCATTTGAAAACCCAGCAACAACAGCAGCAAAAGAAAATGTACGGGAAACAAAACTTTGCAAACGCTTCAACTCGTCCCGTGCCCGATCGGTACCGGAAGGACTTAGTTTTGGACCATTTTCCGGACCGCTCCATCGAGCGCTCCGTCACTCTCGGGTGGCACCGGGCATTTTCGGGGGAAGTTTTTTTTCCTTTCAAGCCGCCCCTGTCTCACATTCGGGTTAAGACTCCTCAACGCGTGACTCATTTCGCTGGTCGGGGTTGGGTGGTGTCTTTCCGCCACATACCGGGTGTAGCAGAAAAGAGATTGCTGCGTGTAGTGTGATGGAAGTGAAAAACTATGCCGAAAGTACAAGGCCTTTTGCTGCCTTTTCCTCAACCTTGGAGCTGGTCTCCTGGGGAAGAAAAAAAAACTGGAAAACGAAAGAAAAAGAGACACCGGAAAAAACACAGCCCCGATGGTATGTCGAGCGGACGACTAGCGCGCGAGAGCACGAGATCGGGAGGGAATAAAAAGGCAAGGTGCTTGAAAAAACTGGTAAACGAAAAAATAAATTTCCCCAGACGAAAATCTCCGGAACACACCCATCAAGTCCTGTGACGTTCCGTACAGCCAAGGGGTGATTTGATGACTGACGGTTTGCGTACCAGTTTGCACGGCTTGTCATTGGCGTTAATGCTCGTAGCGGGGAGGCGGAAAAAAGAAAGGCAAAAGTAACGAGTGTACAAGTTCGTTGAACATGCTTTTTGAGTGTAGTTTTACAGCGCGTCATAGGTTGACAGGCAATTGCAGGAAGGAAAGGCGTGCATGTGTCTTTGACATTTTACAATGCTGGGTTTCTTTAGACTGTATATGGTGTAAATATATAAAATAGTACTAAGATAGTATAGTAAATTCATAGAATATTATGGTAGCTGAGATAAAAATGATAACATGATTTATAAATTATATTATTTTTTAATTTTTCGGAAAATTCCTAGGATCAGGATCGAATCTTGCAGGAATAAGAACTGGCTGATACTACTGATTAAAAATTGAAAAAATCTTGCGAATAGCCCTATTTCTCAAAATCTAATACTTAAAATCTACACTTTAGATAATAGTAGTTGATTCTACGTTGTCTCTGTAAACTATTTTAACTACAGTTACCTCAAACGTAGCTCAGTTTTGCAAACTTTGCTTCTTCTCTTGTATGTTTTGTATAAGCAGCCTGTTATGGAAAGATTCGGATTTTGTTTGAAGTGTATTATTAATTCTGAATAAATGACCTGGGCGTATTGCTAGAATAAATATTATATTCTCAGTTTACGATTGAAAAATTTATCAGAAATTCGATTTTTTTTCTAAACAATTCTGCAACAATTCAGTTTAATCGAAACAGGATAAGATATGTCTGGAGTAGCGTCTAGCATGACTCTGAGTAATTGGAAGAGAAAGAGATTTAATTTGATCTCGTTATGGTACTGTTTATCTATTTGAGAATTTTAAAATTCTTTCTTTTTCTTACTTTTTTGAATTTATCTGTACTGGTTTGACTATTTTTACTTGTTTTATTTGGCAAAAATACAGAAATGATCCATACATATGGCAGGAAATTAACATTCTGATGTGTTCTACATGTAACATTAACTTTTCCTTTGGAATTTACCTATGTGCTACACGAGTATATTTTACCAAATTTTTAAACGAAAAAACTTAAAGAAAGATATTTTAGCAAGATTAGATGCCGTATCTAAATCCTGAACCGAAAGTAGCTTAAACGTTTCCATAAAATTCATTTTCTTCAATGTTGCTGTTACCTCATGCTAATTTCTCTTTGTGCATCGATAGAGGCAGAAGAGTATTGAAAAGCGTGCTGCTTAGTTCGCACATAAACGCATTCATACAAATTTACCATCCTTTCAGATTTAAAACAACACGTATCTGTGATGGTTGTAAGAATAGCGAAATTAATTCAAATTCCCTCAGATATCACTCAACATGCTTTTGGTGAGAGAAAGCCAAGCTTAATAAAGGAAAAAACAAACCCTCGAAAGGTTAGTAACCATCCACCATAAAGCTCTTGATTTCCACTGTGTGTTAAATGTCGCCGTGGGAGCGGCAGGCATCGACAAAAATCGGAAAAAGCCCTGTCAGGCTCGTCATCACGTTCTGCGGGCTCGAGCGGGAATCGAACGGAAAATAATAATCATCATCGTCATCATCAACACGCTGGTGGTCATTATCGGCAACTCGCGACGATGGTTGCGGTGGAGAAGCAAAAAAAACACGCCCCGAAGGAAGGTTATTTTATCCAATCGGGTGGATCATTAATTTTTTGCGCTTCCTTTAGCTCACCTTTCCTTACCCACCAGGCCAGGGGTTCGATTATCACGTGAGGGTGAGGCTTTTTGACGTTGCTTTCACGACAGGCTCGGCGACTACTTTGAGGTTGGCTTTTTTGTGTGTCTGTGTGCACCGGGCCTGTCTGTCTGTGCGTTATCCTTCACAGTCAAGAGCCCTTGCGAAAGGCGAACGTCTTGCCCGACTCCCGCGGGAGAGAAGTTAATGATTTTGGTTTTAATTATTTGTTTCATTGTTCACCCATTTCGATGCTGGGTGGATAAATAGAAGGTAAAGCGAAGGGGGAAAGAACGACATTTACCATAAGACGGTTGAATGGCTCGAACGAAGTCTTTAAAAGTTACAGTAAATAATTGAAGTAGATGAGATCGGGACCGGCGCGATCTGTCCGGTTTCGTACTGGCTATTGTGGCTCGTTGTATCGCGTGATAGGACCACATTTTTGCCACGAGCTTAGCGTCGAACGAAGTGTAAGAAATGCAAAACGAAAAAAAAGAGATGACAGGAAACCTCTTCATCCATAAAACCGCCACTGCCCGGTGGACTATCGACCACTTTATCGGTCGTCCAGCTAAAAGTTGGTGATCTTTTATTCAGACTTTCATCATTCTCACCGCCGGGGGGAGTGAGAACGGCCGAGGCAGAGAGCTTTTACAGTGTGTTTGTTTTTTTTTTTTCTTTCTCGGGAGGAATTTTAATTAATTTTATAACGTGCAACTTTTTCTCGCATGCTTGACGCGGTGGTCGGCAACCTGGACCACTCCGGGATGGCTTATGTCACCGGTGCCAGGTGACGACCATAACGAAGTAAATTGTGAAAACGGGTAGCTGGAAGCTCTTTTCATGGACTCTCCTTTCCACCTGTATCCCTGTTGACAGGAGGAAGTTATTTAGCCCCCCGTAAGCGATCCATCCATTCTTACTAACCTGATCGTCCCCGATAAGACGGTGCGGTGCTTGGAGAAGATGTTTCACTGGGCTACAAGCAAGGTTTCGTTACTTTGCACTGTTTTTCCCAAGCTTTCCAAAGCGCAGCAGGTTGGCAGGTAAGCCTTGATTGTTGATGGCACCGTATTGCTCGTTACTGTAGCACTTTTGTCACTTCTGTTATCAAGTTTATAATTTGTTTAAAATATGCTGCAAACAGGAAGCAGCAAGAGAAGAGAGAAAATTAATGAAACTTATCGCCACCGGCAAGCGGCAAACGGGGCAAGATTTACGCGTATTATGCGGAAGTAGCACACTGTAATGATGCACAATTTGCTGTAAATTGTTTCGAATCGCCTCGGAATTGCTGTTGTCCGAATGATGCCAACCGAAAATTGCCCTCACTCGTTACTGCTCAGTCTCATTCCCAGCGGTAAGCGTGAATAAAACGCTCGCCCTAACTAGCCGGCAAGGACAACGGCTTAGCGCCGGGCTGAAGATGATTCACAATTAGTGTGCTAGTAGGCGAAGGAGAGAGCTTACGGGATGCGTACAGGGCTGGTTCTATGTGAGAAATGGGAAAGCAGGAATCATCACACTTTTCGCCAAAGCGCACAGTGGCACCGGTTTTGCAGAAATATACATCCACGGCGACTGGTGAAATGAAATTATTATCACTTATCCCGCTTATGTTCCGCTCCTTGGTACTGGGCGCGCGCTCGCAACGCTGTAGAAAAGGGCCTGATAGTCTCCGTGTGCGAGAGGACACGGGCGGCAAACAATGCTGGTTTTGTGCCGGTGGGCTCGGCGAAGCAAATAACTTGCACTTACCAGTGAAGAGGATAATTTTCCTCCCCTTTTCCAGAAGTGTACACTTAATTAATATGAACGTACCAATGTTCGGGTGGCTTGCGTGCCGCGCTTCAATCCGCGCTTGGCACCGGTGTCGGCACCCGGGCCGCAGCATCATCGCTTGGCTATCATCGTCATCATTATACCGAGCGAGTCCGCAAACAAACGGTGTGGTGTGCGAGGTGTGCTAGGATTACCCGCTGGTTTTGTCTTCTGCACCGACAACGACAACGACGACGTTGAAATGGATCTCTTTCCGTTGGGGGCGTATGTGTGTGTGTGCCTGGGTGCGTGTGTCAGTCAGACTCCCTCCCAGGGGGGGGAGCCCGGCCATCAAGATGTCACCGTTTCGCTGCTACCATATATATTTACAGGATAATTTTGACGTTAATTGTCCAACCGACATTAACATGCGAAGATGAGGCACGGGCCTTTCTTGTCGACCGGTCGTACTTCGTCTTCAGCGCGGGCCAATTCCTTATGGATTGGAGATCCAACCGCCGGTATAATGTCCGGTTTGTTACACAGTAACACAGCTAGGAGCTGACGGTATTGTTCTCGTACCGGTGAGTAGCTCCAGGGTGAAGCTGTTCCGGCTTATGGGGGGAAGCGTGTAGATGTATAGGGAATATGGGACAATAGGGACAGACGGGGAAAAATTGGGCTTGATATTGTTTTTTTTTAATATAACAAGTTTCAACAGGACATTTATTAAAAAAGCGGTAATGAGTAAATTTATTAAAAATTGGTAAGAAATTAAATCGAAACACAAAACATACAAGTAACGCCTTAAAGTATGCAATATATTATTTCTTACCTGTCCTTTCTTATTTGATAGAGTTGGTTATTTTACCTTCATACGAAAGTATTGGCATATTGTTATGACTGTGATTTTTCAATGTGGTTCTTAAAATTAATGATAAAGAAAAAAGGATAAAACTCAGTGAATGATGATACAAAAATGAGCTTGTGAACTGTTTCGTTGAAAAATAGTATACATTACGGAATTTAAAAGAGGAAAAGTTGAAGAAAAAAGTAAGTTTTTATAAGTTAATCCTTTCCGTGCCTTGTTTCGTTTTTTAACTCAAACATTAAATCCTGTTAAACTATTTTCCTTGGAACGTGGTTTTAGAATTTAAAACGCTTAAAAGTAAACAAATAATAAAACCATACATTCAGGCGTAGAAAGAAAATTGGTTTATGTTATTTTATATCTAGAAGTAGACTCATCTAATCACCAGAATATGATTTTTATAGATACTTTTTTTATAAAAAAAAGGACAGCATAAAAACTTATGCTGTCCTATGACCATATGGCTCTCACCTTCCCTTACGCTTGATGGCCTGTGACAGTACAAAATCCCCCGACCCAAGCACATTGGCTACGACAAATGATTTCAACGAAAGCCGGTAGTAAAACTAGGCACTAGACAACATGAAGATACCGAGAGAGAGAGAGGGAGAGAGAGAGAGAGAGAGAGCTCAACGTTCAACCATTTCCGATGTTTACGGTAAGGATGTAACATAAGGTACACGGGCCACGGTGACGAAAGGATACAGCTGGAAAGTTGCTTAACGGAGGGTTAAAGGGTTTTGATTATTGACATTTGATAAGGGGCCAACGGCGCTGGGTGACAGCTGCACGAAGAAGGACGCATTGTTTCATATTTCCCCGATCGGTTCTTTGAAGTAAGCGATAACGCCGGCCGCCAAGCCGGCTACGTGTTGATCCTCATGTATGTTAATTTATGCAGCTGAGAATTAAATTTCAATCCACCAGCGGCAGTGGCTTGCTAGTGTCAGCGGGGTTGATTGAATAAATTATCCCCACGCGTATGACAGGCGCGCATTACACAAACAAAACGCAGATCAAAAGGGTTCGGTTTTAAAGTGGAAAGGATCGGCTTTTCCACAGCTGTAAATGGCTAGTCGTGTTAGGTGGTCCTGCTTCTCGTACGGTTTAACTCAAGTTGAGTTGGCTATCTCACTTTCTGTGGTTTTTCGTGCAGCTTAAAGCTCATCGGAATCTGTTGCGAGGCGAGAAAGCTCAAATTTCATTCGAAAACCCAATTGCATTATGCAATGAAAATTGGGTCTTTCATCGTTTTAAAAAGAATAAGCCAATCCCTGACTAACCGTCCCTTTTCGGTGCAACGAACCATGCGTGGTTGGTGCAGGGTGAAGAAACGATTAAAATGGTCATGTTTTCAGTGAAAATAATGCCCCACGGTTAGGGACCGGCCGGCCAACGGAAAGGCAACGCGAGTCAATGGAATCAAAACATGGAAATAAAACCGCCCTACTGAAGCATTAAATGGTTCACCAACAGTTTGGCCTCTTGTGATTTCTCTTTCCGTCTCTTTAGTTTGCTTGCTATTGTGCTGCTCATGTTTTTTTTTTATTCTACATTCGTTTGTTCCACAAAAACAATTTTCGGGACGTTAATTCTCACCGTTCGGGCTATGCTGAATCAATCTATCCCGTTTCCCTTTTCGATGTGAACTTTTTGCGTACGTGTGTGCCGCGCTGCTCACTTCCATCCTATTAACGAACGTTAAAAATACCGCACATTACAATAAATCAAGAGCCGCTTTTGTTTGCAGCGGGCCGTTTTTCCTCCTCTCGTAAGTTCAATGTGTATTTTTCGGACTGTGTTCTCTTTTTTCCATGTTCGGGTATATTTTACCCTCGACCACTTTTGCTTCATTGCAACCATGAATACAGCCGTCCCTCAGTCTGTGGGTGGGGCTTTGGGGGGAAAAATCAGAGCCAAACCAAACCCTCAGACACACACACACACACACACACATGGTTTGCGGAAAAATACTGGCCACCAAATGCAGTGGTACCGCCCGTAAATTGCACTCACCCTTTCAGTACACACGGGCGTCATAATGGCTGATAAGCTGTAAGACAAAAAAATAGGCTCAAGATCAGCCTGCCAGATGTTGCCCGCATTCCTTTTTCCCCGAGGAAGGATAGAAGAAGGGTTCGGGGGAGTGCGAGAAAAAAAAAACCTTTCAAAATCATAAAATGTTTCTCAAGCGTGAAGCCGGCTGGAGCTGCTTTTTGTTTATATTTATTTCGCCATATAAATCAACTGGAAATAAATGAAAATAATTTATCTTGTACCGGCAACCATCACTTGCCAAAGTTTTCCAAAGCATAGCATGGTAAAAGCGGTTATACGATCCTGTCTGTTTGTGAAGGTGTATCTGCTTCGCGAACGGATTTGTTTGATAAGAGACAAATAAATGATAATAAAGATAGACACATTCTTCGGCGAATGCGTATTGCGTAAAAGGCTCATTAAGCATAATTCGAGGGAATGATGCAGTAGTGGGAAAAGGAAGCATTATTTCCCTTGGTCATATTGTTATTTTTACGTGAATTTTCAACATAATAAACAAAAATGACTCTGTGGCGTACTGCTCGAATGAGAAACTAGATTTCAAGTCGCTAAGCGCTGCTTTTAAACACCGTACCGGGATCCATAATTATGATTCTAGCACAGCGAATAAATCTCCCTCTCTTACGCCAGCATTAGAACGAGAAACTCACTTTCTCCGGACTGTCCGAAACATTTCCTTAATGCCCCAAACTGGTGACCTCGACGTGATGACGATGGCAAACGAAACCAAGTGCAGAAGTCCAGACCAGAATTCCGGACCAGAAGTCGAAGAAATTGTTGCAATAAGGCAGAAACAAGTGATCGATACGAATTCCTTAAGAAAGCCATAATTGAGCATTTCAAGCCATCGGAAACCGAACGTCTTACAATATTGTTCTCAGGCATGTCCTTGGGCGATCGAAAACCTAGTGCTTTGCTAAACGAAATGCGTCGAATGGGTGGAGAAGATTGCTCGGAAGGGATTTTAACCCATGTGTGGCTCCGTGTTCTACCGCACACGGCACGTTCAATCCTAGCGTCGTTACCAAAAGCAACGTTGGAGGAGCAGGCAAGGGTCGCGGATAAAATTTCAAAAGTCCCGCGAAACGAAATCGTGGCAATTGATGAAACAAGAACAAACGTTGAAACTTCCGTGTACCGTCTTGCGCAACGTTTGAATGATGTAACCGAACGACTAGAATTCATATTATCAATCGATCGCAACCCGCCACAACTCTTTTTTAAAACAAAGATTTTCTACCACAGATAGCAACGCCTATAAAAAAGAAAGTTTTACAATTCAACATAAAAATCTCAAAATAAAAAAAAAAATTTTAAAGTAATAAATAATGATAAATAACAAACTTAAATATTCATATATATATGTATATAGAAAAAGGAAAAATGCCTAAAAAGAACTTAGCGACATTTTATTTTGGTAAAGCATTAACAACATTGCATGTATTATAATTAATTAGTCTTCGTTTCAAGGTTTACTATTCAGCATTTTAAAGTTATGTCTAATGATTGTCAGATCCTGATTCTTGGTCTCTCAAACCAAAAATAATGCATACATATTTTCTATAAAAAATTATTACAAAGAATCAAATTAAGCTATGAAAGATGAGTTTTCACATGTCATTGTTTTTAAAGGTTTTATGGTATTTTACAATTTATTAGTGTTTTTAATATTGCAATATTATTTTTACTCTCAAAAATTTAGGCTGATTTGATGTTGAAGAATTGGAAAACACAATCAATAAAACAAAAAAACCTATGTAATATATTATCTCTAACAAAAACTAAAACTAAATCAGCAAACTGTGCCAAACATGCAAGCTTCTGTTTTCCTTCAATCCTTAAAAGTTTTTAGCAATAGAAAAGCTTCGAAACTTCAAACAGCATGCACATTCCCTTTTCTGCACCGGAACATCCACTATCGTCAACGATAAATTATCACGTCTGCCAATGCACAGCTTACACAAACCACAACTTTCTCCACTCATCTGTGTGCGCGTGTGTGAGTGTGTGAATGTGTTTCGTTATGTGTTCCTGTAAGCGAAATTCCCGTGCCAACTTCGATCCACACTGATGCACGCGGCCACATTTCGACGTTTTTCGAGGGACCCGTCAACGGTGCATTCGGGCTGCGGTGCCGTGAAGCAGCCGTACCGACAGCACTGTGAAATGGACGAATTATCCAACCCTCAACGCTGTCTCGAATGTGTGCACATGTGTGTGTGTGTATTCTCACCCTACCCACCAGGGAGAAGGAAAACTTGTAAAACATAGAGAGAATATTTTATTCGCTGCTTCCTTCCGGTCGGCAGCCATTCCCCGTTCGCACAGAGTGTTTGCGGCAGGGAGAGCTACACAGTGGAAGCTTTCCCCTTCATTCCGGAACAGGGGTGCGCAACTTTCCACCTTCCGGTCTTACTGTTTGCTCGTTTTACCTCCCATTTTCCCATTTACTTTAGCTTGTCTAACATGGGACCTTCACTGTTTGGTAGTCTGTAACACGAATTGGAGCGATAGGAAAGGAGAGAAAATGCTACACATGTGTGCCCTCCTCATGTGGGACGGGACGGACTGGTTTCTTCCCCCAGTACACCAGCCAATCCGATTGGAACATTTTTGATACGTTGGCACCAACCTTCCGGAGTGAGGGGGGGGGGGTTGAGAAAGACTGAATGGAGGAAAACTAAATCAGCTTCCAGTGAACGAAGCAGTGAACGATTTAAGGGTGAGACATTTATCCTTCACGGCACAAAATGGTAGCAAGTGCATACCTCCTTTTCCATCATCGCTCCCGGATGTTGCTAGTGCAAGGCAACAAGCGTACACGATCCTTATCACTGCACACCGGCACTGCGCTTCAGTTAGCTTCTGGGTGTAAGTGTAAGTGCATGTGCAACCCACACACCCTTCGAAAGCTTTTGAGGTGAAAAACTGGTACTTGTTCCGATTTCTGTTAATTTCAATCTTTGGCACCCCGGTGAAGGGGTCCTAGGTATAGGGGGAGGGGGAGGGGGAAAGGTTTGTGCAATTTGAATAATGAAAAATAGCAACCAACATTTATCCAATGCCATCCATCGGATTGGTTGTTCCATTCGAGCTGCAAGCAATTTCGGATAATTACTTGATTAATGTAACTGGCAGTGCAACGACTTTCCTTTTATGCGTGAGCCACCAGGCGCCTCCATTAGCAACCAGTACTATATTACATTACAAAATTAAATTAGAAAACAGTAGTAGGCGGTTTAATGTGTTTATTTTAAAAACCCGAATACTGTCTGTCCAAACCCCAACGCATAAAATCCATCCCATTAAAGTCAATCAGTTTTAGATCAAACGGCCTGAGGTGGTGAGATTCGATGATGATGATGAGGCTGAAGAGCAAACTTTGTGTAGAAAAAAATCCACCCCCAAGTAAACAACATCCCACACTGAATCACACCATCGATCGAAACAGTTTAAATAGCCCGCAAAACTACCACGCACAACGAGAATTCGATCGGTGGCAGTATCGCCAAAGTTGCTGACGAGTTTAGCTAACCGTCACGACCGAAACCTTTTTTTTCCGATCGCGAAAGTTTCTCACATTAACTGAAGCTGTCCACCAGCGCTCCAGCAAACGACAAAGTACACCGGTGGTAAGGTTTGCTTTCTACAGGTAGGCAGAGCAAACAGAGCAGCTGCAGCAGCAGCAGCATCATTACGATTAACCCGAAACTGATTTGAAACAGTTTTATAAACAACCATTTACGGGATGAGCTACACTTTATGTACGGGATCTATCCGTGCCAGGGCCGGCACTGGCGAGCAGAGTAAATCCGATTCGGTTTCAGTGTACACTCATTAAGAAAAGCGCTTACCACGATTATCCCCGACCTGAACCGGTGCGAACGAGCCGTTTTTACAGAACGAGAAACGGTCGGAAACCCTTGCCCGACGAGAGACGTCCAATCAAGTTCCATTATCTTAACGACTCATAAAAAGCGAGAGGAATCAAATTAAAATCATAACAGTAAACATTAAGAACGGTGGCGGTAAGATTGAAAAGTGTCATTTATAACGAGCCAGCGTTTGCCCTTGGTGTGCACTTTGGTGCGTGGTTTTTGTGTGTAACCTAGCATCCGTCGGAAAGGACACTCCGAAGACGGTTGCCCGTTTCGCATTTCTTCGCCCATCCGCCCGCGTGCTGCTCTGGTCAGCAGAACGGGGCACGAATGGGGATGGGAAATAATCTCATTTATTATCAGTTATCATTGGAAACGTTCAGCGCAAGCCGAACCGGGTGGCAAAAGGGGTTTTTTGATATAAATGCTAACGTAAAGGAAGGTAAAAATAGGGCGTCACTGGGGGGGGGGCTTCTCGCTCAGGAAAAGCTGCCTTTTCCATTCCGGTCACGTATCTCATTCTTGGAACCACAAACGTTTTAGAAAAAAGGGAAAGAGAAAGAGAGAGGGAAAGAAAGCTGGCACACCCAGCACACTGGCACAGTGTTTAGCAACGTCGCGGAAATAGAAAAGTGCCGTGGAAAAACGACTTTATCCTGCTGTAACGGCTGTCGGGGCCGTCCCGTCATCCCATTTCGCCTGCTGCTGAATGATACAATTGCAAGGTTATTCATGTGCAAAGCAAGCGCGAGCGAACACTCTGACGTCAGCACGTATGTGTACCGTTCCGTATATGACAGCCTTCAAAAATCACTCAACATGCATGACAGTGGGCAAGTGACGGGAAGCGCCGCAGTGTAAGGAGTGGAGCAAAACAGGGCAGTTGCGGATGCCTGCGGTTAAGAAGGAACAGGATATTGGACACTTCAAATGCGATATCGGAAGCTACTGCTCTGCGTGATTGGTGGGGAAGAAAGGAGGGTGTATGGGGGAGCGGTGGATGATGTTGCTAGAATTGTTAACGAAGCTAATGCTGCAATCAAATCATCGGCTGTCGCTTCCGATGGTGGAGCCGGTGTGGCTTAAGGTTTATATTCATGGGCACGAAGGCAGCTCGGGAGCGAGCGGGTTGTGAAATTGTTGTTTATGTGCTTTTCAAAATGGAGGTGTGGATTCACAGTGGAAGGTATAAACATAAAACCGATCTAAGTTTTAGCCTGTGAGGAATAGGAACGCATTCTTTTGATTAATGTGTATCTTTTAAACTATAAAATTATTACTTTTTGGCATTTATTAGACTAAAAAAAAGTGACCCCTTCTGATCGTTAATTTGAAATTAAGAAAATGCTTCAGAAAAGGATTTAAAAGTTTTTTTTACACTGATTTTACTGCAAAAAAGTGAATTGTTGAATAAAGTGGAAGAAAACTGTTCATTAGAAAAATTATGAAGTTGCTATTAGTTGGAATATTTCTATACATTCCTTGCAAATGTCTCAGCTGCATCCCTTTTGCTACCTTTTGGTTTTTTCATGCTATTTTTTACTGTCAAAAGTGAAACATATAGCAACAGATGGTTTAAAACACCGAAACAGGGTTTCTTTTTCCGTTGATCAATATGAAGTATTGGTAATAACACAAAAGATCATCGTTTCTCACATTAAGCCTGCTTTAGTTGTGAGGTTAAAGTCAATAAGAAAAAAGTCCTTATTTTTCTTTCATCAATTTTCAAGCTTATCTCAACTGACCACATGTGATGAATTTTCGCTGGGATATGAGAATATTGTAAACAAAAATAGCTTTTCCATTATTAGACCACTTTGTAGTACAGAAAATAAAAATTTATTAATTGAGGGATTAAACTGTTGATGTTTTTATGTTTGAACACGTTACATTCAAGCTCTTAAAAGAAAAGTAATAAAAGCTTAACTATAATTGAAAATCAGAAACAAAAAAAAAAGGTAACATATTTATAACATTTTTGTGAGTTTAAACAATCAATTTTGGAAACGTAATAGTGAATTTTAAGAAAAGCAAACAGTGTATTGATTTATTTCCTCTCGCTAAAAATTCCAAAAATTGCCTTGGTTTTGTTACAACCTGCATTTAAATTAATTGTACACACTGTAGCATTAAGCTGCTTATCTCCCACCACCCGCCTCATTACAGGCTTTGTTTGCTTTTGCGTAGTAACTGGCCGGAGGTGCAATGATCTTCCAAGACTAATGGAAACAAATTTCCCTCTACAAATAGCTGCTAATTGAAGGGGGGGGGGAGGGCGCAAGAAATCTTCCACCCTTACTCGTTTGTTGTTCTTTCCAATCCCCGTTCTCCTCTGGTTCACGAGATAATGAGGAAAGATGAAAACTTTCTCGCCGGCAAACGAGTCACCGAAGAGTGACAGAAACAACAAAACGGAATGAAAATAACGAAGCAAACAAAACAAAAAAAAAAAAAGAAACACCAAGCAGGATGTGCCGCAGCTCACGACCAAAAGGGGTAACGGCTTGTATGGGGTGACGGGTACACGCACACTGACACAAAAGTCAAACGTAAGGGCGAAAAGTTTAATCCATAAATATCCATCATTCGGTGGTGATAAATTTTGCGCTGAAGAAGCAAAGCGTGAGGAAAATGTATGGTTTATTGTTCTTGTTCAACATTTACGCTCGCACCAGTCAGCCAGCCAGTCAGATAGGGGTGTATGCGTGTGTATTGCTGGGTATAGAAGGTGAGATGAATCGTCTGGAAGTGTGGAAGAATGCTAAAGATAGCGATGGCGATGGATCAGCAGCACAATTCCAGATCGATCGTCGGAAACGTGTCCTACTGAAAAAAGGGGTTTTCCTGGCGGTGAATGATTTTTCACTAGAACGATGTGACTATCAGTGAGTTTTTATTTCCTGCAGGCTGCTTTTCATTCCATCCTTAAAAACTACACCAGTTTTAGGGGAAGGATTAAGCCAGTAGGGAAGGCTTTTTCCGAGCCCGGTTTAGAGCTCGACAGTGTGCCCAGTGTGGTAGAAAGTTGTGTGATTTATGCGTTAAAATCCAATGGAAATCTCCTGCGGGAGAGAACCGTTCCCCTTTCCGTGCTGCTTCCTGCCCGTAAGGGTGGCGAGTCTGTGGGCCATAATTCTCAGCGTGGCAACTTTACGGTAACCTTGCCGGGACCGTTCGGTAGCCATGGCAAATGTGTTACAAACGGGCAGTGGCTCGGGACACGGCTTCACTGGCTAGCTTCGTCGGTTGGTTTAACTGGAACCGGAAGTAAGGTTAAGGGATGATAAAGGAAGCAGGAGGTGTGTGTGTGTACGAGACCGGAACTAGAAACATTTTTCTCGCACTAGGCTGACCCCATAAACAGGAACATTAACACTAGATTTATGGCGAGAAATGATCGAAATGCCAAAAGTCTACACCGTTTTCCCCGCCGGTTTCTTGGGCCACGGACCACCCTTTGCCCATGTGGTTCGCTTCCACGGGGTTTATGGTTTTTCGGGTGCCAGTTTTAATGGGATAGACCGCTGTTAGGTCGAGACGGGAGCGGCATCTGGCAAGGTCGTGTACTTTGCACCGCTCCGCACCCGGTACGTCCATCAGCCAGACAGGCGAAACATATGGGACGTGAGCGGAGCAGAATTGTGAAGTCTTGTAGAGTTTTCTAAACGCAAAAAGTGACACGTACCGTTCGGTAGGTTTGTTTTTTAAACATCTCTCGCTGCAAAACTTTGTTATTACTTTCTTCTCCGTGTGACGGTTTCTAGTGTCTCTGTGGGGATTGGGGATACAAGACATCCCCCGGGGCGAGGAAAGTGGAACCAGCAGGATTTACTGCGATTCATTACTGTGCACCAAAAGCAGAAACGAATCCAAATCTGTAGATGACTTCCAACAAGCAGCGTTCCAGCGTTACTTTCACCAGCCGGTAATTTTTGGCAATTGCAAATGGGATTTAGTGTGCGTCTGAGGGTTGCCTCTGGACCCATGAATGGCAGGATGAGGAAGAAAAGTCTAGTGTTTGGTGCTTGTAGTCGCATGTTTTCTTCCGGTCGGGTACATCAGTTGCATTTCGGAGCGCTCCGTCTGGCCCTGGAGAGGTGGTCGAATGTAATTTATCGTCCTTAAAGATCGTCCGCTCTGTTCGGTTTCAGTGGCTTTGGACTGTTTTTGAAGTCATTGCAACAGAAAAAGAGAAAGGCGAGATACTGCAATGCGATAAACCGATAATCGTATGCGTTTTGGGTAGGTAAATCGTGTAGCCGAGTGTGAATTGTGAGCAATTATCGGTACGAATCGTCCGCTGGCAAAAGTGGAAAGAAGGTGCCTTTGGTGAGGCGGTGTGTTGTGTGAGATAAAAGGTTTGGGAAGAGAAAGAAAATTATCTCCGGTTCTATAGATTAACTGAAGTGGATTGTTTAGTTCAGTCAGTTGATCGGTCATACGCTTGACTGCACACGACAAAACAGGATAAACATTCATAAAATAAAAATGGATCAAGACTGGCCAAAAAGCAAGACTTCATATAGCGCTTCAATGAACTGAACATTTTCTGGGTGCACTGGACCAGAAAGTTCTATAGATTTAAAAGGCGTTGTTTAAGTATACATCACACTTCATCACGTTTAGTAGAAACAACTCATGAAAAAGTAGTTTGAGTGCTTTTGACAGTCTCATTATCGATACGGCGAAACACAACAGTAAATAAAGGGGTAATAAGTGGTTCAATGAGGTATCACAGTTTTTACTTACAGTGTAAATGGTCTTGATACAATATAATGTTAGGAGAATGTTCATGAGGCGTTACTTCACATTTTCAGTTTGGTTGAAATTAATGTAAAACATATTTTCCATTTTAACTTAACTGCATACAACTTCATGTAAACGAATTCATGCATTAAGTTTTTATTAAAAAAAACCTATATCTTTTTCTTAACAAAACTTAGTCTATAAAATTACAACAGTCTAAAAATAAATCATCAATGTTTAGTTGTATCTATAAAGAACAGACATATTTGATATTTAACAAACGCCGTGGCTAGGCTCCAATGTAGATTTATTGGTAGAAGATCTGATTATTTTTCTATTATAGAATGTCTTGATTATCTTTATGTTTCTTTTTGTTTCAAGTTTTTGTTTCAAGATTACCTTTCCTACTAAATGATGGAATAATTATTTTCTATTTTATTTTGACGGGCCTTTTTTCGTATTTATCGCAAATCATTTTCTAAGTTTTTTAGTTAAACTATTTGATGATTTTGCTTTTCATGTGTCATTCATTTTAAATTTAATATTTTTGTTTATTTTTATTTCATTTTCCTGTACATAGAAAAATTCGATTATTTTTTTAACTTTTCGTAAAAAACTGATTAATTCATCGGTAGACTTGTTAGTAACATAACATTTATTAAAATCTTTTCCAACAATTGTATTTATTAAAATTTTCTTGTTCTAATGCTAATTCGTCAGTGTTTTAACAGTGGTTAAACTTATAAGGTCTAGTTTGCAATTTAATATTTTATTTTGATTAATAATAGACACAATAAGTAAGATTTGGGGTCGATACACTCCTACATTATTGCTGACTAATTTAATCCCTGATAGACATTGAGTATAAAATTTGGTTAAAGTGAGACTGACTAATCCCATAAGAAGTTGTGCTTTACAAAAAAAATCAGACATCCCTTCTAGTAGTAAGGATACCTTTACCTTAGATGAATACCATGTACACCCTTCACTGTAATTTACCTACCGTAGCACCGGTTCTACAAACATTCAATTTTCACCTCTCCATCTCCTTTCGCACTCTGCCATTCCACCAGCCCCGGTTAGCAAGGAGAACGTAAATCCCTATGCTTTATGAGCCACTTCCGCCCACTTACTCTTATCAGACAGGGTCGGTCGGGGTTTCCGATCGTACCGTGCTGCATGCTGATCGTAATTAGATCAAAGTATGCACCAGGATATGCGATTATTTTTCTTCGCTCTTCGGCCGCGGCGCAGCACCTTGCCTGATGAAGTCAGTGCAGCTTTCTTCTAAGCGCATGCACGAGACTAACCAAGCGTACCCGATTAGCACTCACTTACCGGGCTTGGACTGGCAGCTGGCTTGCTGTAGACGGTGCCGTTGCTGCAACCTGCTCCGTCCTGCGAATGGGGAGATGGGTGAGTGCATTTTCCGCAATAATTACATAAATCACCGCTCTTACAACCACCCGCTGGTGGGTATGGCCTGCTTACAGTGTTTGCCACCGGCTGCTGGCTGTTAGCTGTTTTTGTTTGTCTGTACCTTACAGCACAGTGTTTGTTTTGCTCTCCATTTTTTTTTTCGCTTTTGGTAATGTAAAATCTCGACGGGTGTTTCCGCAGCTGGTAGTGCAGCGCTGGAACACTTTTCACGGACGTTCAGGGTAGCGTGCGCTGATGGAGCCGAATAACAAATTACACCATCGGAAAACGGCTCCGGCGATAAATTCTGCACTCATTATTTACCCCGAACTGGCTCATTAAGTTTAGCTCGGGAAAAGGAAAGCGAAGGCAAACGGTAACGGCCCCCGGAAACGCTGAATGACTAATCGTGAAGGGTGGCATTCACTTCATTCGAAAGCGGATACCTTAAGCTGCATCAGCCGGCGTGTAGGTGCATCGTTTTAAAGCGGGTACATTCCGGGTGGGGTTGAAGTGTGGGGAAAGTAGTGGGGAAGTGTAGTGGGGAAGTGTAGTGGGGAAATAAACCATACGTATGACCCTAAATTCTCTTACCGATTCAAACGAAACATGTGGCTGAGTACACGGAAACACGATGAGGTCGTAGTTTGTTGTCGGCATTCCAACGGTGAGTTGTGAGTTGATGTGATATGTGAACCTAAGGTAGCATTTCACCCCAAAAAGCAATTCTGAAGAACGCTCGATTGTAGTGTCAGAGCATCCATCCAAGCAGTGGTCTTGCTTTCAGTAGCAATTCCGTGCACTGCACATTGCTCTCTTCGAGTCGCTACGAGCGCTTTGTGTGACACGGCGCTGTTTGCTGGAAAGCGAAACCTTAGCCCAGCTCCACCTCGCTCCGGGGCCCGCTCGCAAGGCTTTAAGTCTTCACTTCCAGCCGGGTGCACGCGGCTGCCATGTACCGAACGGCAATAAATTATTGTTTAAGACAGGGAAACCGAAATCTTACGGTTTTCTTGCGGATTGCTGCGACGGTGCGCCGGCCAGCTCTTGGGTAGATCCGGAGACACCAGCTGTTATAGTTGGCGGACGCAGGGTGAAGGTTCCGGTTTCGGGAGTGAAGCTTGCGGTCCCTGACTGGCACTGACGGCTACATCACTCCCGGGGAAAAGGGTTCACGCCGGTCGGATTGAGTTATTTCGCTAGGGACGAACGGACGGGACCGGGCGTGTTACTGGGTGCAGGAAGTACTCCCGGCCCGGTATGTCTTGTAAGGATCAGCGTGGAAAGCTGTTGGGTTAAATGCACAAAATCCCACAGATTCCACTAGCGAGCATTTAATGGGAATAAATTACGCCTCTCCCGTGCTCCGGCCACCCTACTGCTAGCACCTTCTCCTCGTCCTCTAAACAACGGACCAAATCGCATCGATTTCGAAATAGCTTTCTGAAGCCGTTACCGAAGCCACCAAATAACACCGAGAAGAGCACACACACACTCACACAGTGTGGTGCAAGCATGTGCTAATGCTCAGTCACCCATAAAGACGCTTACCGATGGTGGCCCGCCAGATCCAACCTCACCGCTGTTTGCCACACTGTGCCACTAAGCTTGTCATACAAATCAACTTTATCGCTGTGTTAATTGTTTCCGCAAATGTTAGCTATACATACACACAGTTGAAGGCGTGACTCCGCCAAAGGCTACATGCAAAACCGAACACCCTTTCCCGGGCTTGCTACACCCACCTACCCATCCCATCAAAACCGAAACCACTGCACTCTGTTTTGCCGCACACCCGTTTGCCATCGAACTCGCCGACCGGTGGCTTTGGTCGGTGAGTGACTTGGAGCGGGAAGTGAAATTTTCGGGTTCCCTCCGAGGCCGAGATTCGATTATGATTGATCGGTTCGGTAGCAGAAGCTGTAGAATTAATAGATTTTCGACCCCTTTTTCCCGGCACACGGTGCTCTCGGTGCTCAAATTTCACCTGGTGACCCACACGCACGCGGTTGGTGCATGGAGCTTTTACGCTCGCGCTCTATCTCTCTCTCTCTCTCTCACTCGGTTGTCGAAATGGTTGACCAAGTGGGCCGGTTGGCAGATTTTAGCGACGGTGGTTTGGGTGAGGTGTGCGGTGGAGCGTTTTGATAGTATGAAATATAGCTAGCTATTAGCTGCCCGGTGGTAAGTGGAAAGTGAATGGTTTGGTAGGTGGATTTCACGGGGGAAATTCAATGAAATCGGAAAAAAGGGAATGCTTCAACAAAAGTTCAATTTTGGATAAGGGATGGTATGGAAGATGTGGATGTTTTCAAATCGCTCAACTACACGTTCGCTTTTGTACTTTTTTTGATGAAAAAAAAAATTGATTTTTTTTATTTTCAATTTGTTACGCAGATCAACGGACGTTTGATGATTTACTCGTGTGTTGGAAGTTTTTCAATTTTTTCTTGTAATTCCTTTCTTGGAAGGAGTTTAACGGGTATGATACGGTGAAAAAATTGTGTAAATGTAACCTTTAATCGCTTATTCCAGATCACCTTCAAAAGTTTTATATAGAAATGGGTTTTCGTTGGAATAGCTTCACTATTTAGACACCATAAAGGTCAAACACATGTACCAGATTCTACTGCACACATATTTTTAACAAGGCGTAGTAAAACACGTGAAACGTAGTACATATGTTTTATTATGAAAAACTTATTTATTGTAAATCAAACTACGTCAGAACTAGAAATAATTATCCCAGTATAAAGTGACGTGTGGGTATTTTTTTATTATAAAGCCTATTTCACGCCAGAAAATAAATCCTCCTTGTGTATCTATGTTCTACTTGGTATGTTTTAAAGCACCTTCGTTTGCTATTATTATTCAAAAAATTAAAATAAAATAAAAAAGCGATCATAATACTCGTGATTTCCTCAAACTAATAACTTTTATTTATTCAATATTTTGGGAACCAACATAAAGGCCACCGTAGTTAGGAAACGCATTCTTGGTCTACGCTAGTGCCACCTGTTGGTGGATAGTTGAAGCCGCTAAAAACAATTACGGCAAACGCATATAATAATTCTAGTATTTTATTTATGTAGAATCGTTTACAAAGGTAAATGCAAGAGTAAAGTATGGTATACACAAACAATTTGCACAATTTAATTGATTTAATATCGTTTCTAGGGGATATTCAACGGAAAAGTATGGAAAATATAACTTTACACGTCGTAGCACCTATCCGCGCCGTTCTACGGCTCACTGCAATCGTCACCAGGAATCATTAGTGTTGATCCACATTGCGTTCCCGGCTAAACTCCGTAGCTTTCAGCGTTATCAAAGTACGTTCCGTTGTATCAGGCCCTAAAAACCTGGCATTCCAGAAAGAAAGCAAGTTTTCGAGAGAGCTTAAAATATACTTCATAGCCTGAGTTAAAATTAAATTCAAATCATGACCATTCATCTGCCACCCCGTAATTAACGGCTACGGAACAGTACGCCTCTCAGAAAGTTGTCGTAGGCCTGGGTCGAATGGTTAAAGTTTGAGCCGAAATAGAATTACCTATTAATTGAATAAACACTGTACCAGTAATAAGAATCGGCTTACGCTAATGCAAACGGGGCAAACTACGTCACCAGTTTACGATCAATCTCGCTGAATGAGGCACAAAACTCGTGGAGGTGGCAAACTACATTACACACTCTGTGCAGGTGTCCGTTTTTCTTCTCGGGTGTTATGATTTTTAAGTTAAATTAAATCTAAAAATAAAGCACTTTTAACAACCCCGTTCACGGCTTTTCCTCACGCGTCCGAGCTTTCGGTCGAGGTGCTCTATGGGTCATCGTAAAATTTGACGTTATACTGCCCCGCAAGCACCTGCTTTACACCTTGTCCCTAGGGGAGCAGGGAAAAGGATTCTATCGCACACCCTTGAGAGGCCTCGTCCCGTGACTGTCAACGTAAATAATTTATTTAACCCGGGCAGGCTGGCTTTTGGACGATGGTTGACAAACTTGGACGGGGTTTGCCGGCCGTTAACCAGGTGTGCACCCGTCAGCCGGTTGACCTTTCGGACGCGGGGGGCTGCAGAAACTTTGCACACCGTTCACCGGAATGATTGGGAGGCTAGATCATTCAAGACCTTCCTCGTGTTTTTATTTTTCGCCGTAGCAATTCAGAGGTCGAACCGAAGCGAGCGGTTGTGTGTTGTGTTGTGCTAAATTCACTTTCCCTGACACACGTCAGGTGGCGAGCGTGCAGAGGTAAAAGCAGTGCAAATGGTTTTAATGTGTCTGGCAGGCGGCCATTTTCTCGGGCTCCAATAGAAATCGTTTGGTTTGCAAGCCCAAAAGAGAGAGAGAGAGAGAGAGAGAGAGAGAGAGAGGGAGAGAGAGAGAGACGGAGAGAGAGAGAGAGAAATAACATCGCTTTTTTGTTTCGTTCCGTTTGCAGAGCTCTTGGGTTTGAAACGTCTTACGTCTAGGAAAAGGTAGGCTTAAGTAGTACGGCTCGATCGAACTACTATTCTCCCATTCTGCCGCTTCCTCGCCGCCACGTTCCCAACCGACCGCTTGAGTCAATTTAAAAATTGAAGAAATATATTTGATTCGACTGGTGCGGCAAGGAAGAAAGTGGCTGAGCGTTCTTCCCGTTCGAGTAGCATCCCGTTCGAGTGAGACTAGTGATTTTGCTGCTCCATAATTCATTCTGCTCGTTCTGCTCGTTTTCGTTAGACGTTCGACGTTTTGGGTAACCGGTGGGATAGTGCTGTACAGCGGATAGGAGAGCGGTCCATGCAGAAGGCCTAGAGGTAGGCCTCACAACATCTGGTGACCGTTCGGAGTTTATGAGGCACAACACATCCCGCAAACGGGGAAGAGTGTTTCTGTGCAAACGTATTTTCTATTTTCATACCGTTCTTCGCACTGCTCCTTGACGTTCGATAAATAGTGAACCTAACCCGCACTAGATCGTGAAGGTGCACAAGCACAGGTAGAAACATAAACAAGAGGGAAAAAAATCAACAAGAAAGGAACGGTAAAAGGCCTCGTGTTGTGGAGCGGCTCGGGAGAAAAAGGCAACGGAAAGCGAGTTTGTATTGCGCCACTCGAACGGAGGCGTACAGCTGCCGGTAGAAAATTGTTCCGTTGCTATTTTAGCGCGCCTTGAGAGACGACTGGAGATTCTAAAGAAATGAAGAAAGAGAGATAAGGTGGAGAGGAAAAAAAGCGGAGCACAGAATACCACAGGTAGTGGAATAAATTGAAGGTTTATAAATATTTAAGTTAGAGATTTTTCTTCCTTCTTCGTGTTTTCACCCTGCACCCGGTCCATCGGCGTACCTTTCTGCGTGCCGCTGCAGCATGAAATGGTACAAAGCAGCATTTGACAGCAGCAGGGCAACCCTGCCACCTCCATCGTCATGGAATCGAAAAGGTGAAAGCTTCGGTTCTTTGATCAAACCTTGCTCAAATGTTTGCCTGTGTTGGGTTGGGTGTGGTGTTGCTTAACATTCGATAAGGGCGCGGATTGAATCGAAAACGGATGCTTCCAGTGCACGTCTTTTGATTTTTTCCCTTACCTGTGTGAGGGTATTGCACGCCCCAGGAAGCAGGGAAACAGGAAACAACGGGGTGAAGGCTAGTGATGATGAAGCATGTTTGATTTTCAAAGTGATGAATCAGCCACTGTGATGATGGCCTTGAATTTTCAATTTCACGTTGCGACGGCGACACAACAGTAGGGCGGGCACAAGTCAACCCCTTTCACGCTGTCGGGGCCATCTTCGAGACACTGCCTTGCTTATGTTTGTGTGTATTTCTAGAGCAAAAAATAAAGAAACGAATGGCAAAGGAAAAAAGGACTGAGTTCTTTTCAATTTTATTTAGCAAACAGTTTGCTAGGAAAATGGTAAACTAGAAGGAAGTAAGGAGTAGCAAAGGTAAGGTGTTGTATTGTCGTTGACGAGTTTGAGTATTCGAACGAGCAATGTCAACGAAATTTCCTGGCCCCTAGCCCCTCGGGAAATGAATGCCAAATGAGGATGGGAAAAGGGTGTGCAAACAAACTGACATGGGAAACCCGTCAAACGGTACAGAGCTGATTAAAGATGTGTTTAAAGATAGAGAGAGGTAATATTTGAGAGTTTTTTTCTGAACTTAAGAAAATGTTTAGAGATAAAAAAATAACTGGGTGATGGATGGAACAGTTTACTCCATCTCATCTCTGAAAAGGTGACATCCAACGAAACGCTGCAGTCCCCGCTGATGACACGTGTCAGTAATTACACTCTGCCCATACAAACCTCTCATTCAATTATTGTACGTGGAGGTAGAGCTCATAATTGAGGGAAAAATTTGAACCGAAACTGTATTAGCCCGATACTGGATGGTTGGTACGGCAGAGAAAATTTAAAACGACGTTAGCTGCAACGACACCGCAGGAAGTCCGGGAGCATCACATGTTTACACGCCACGGGGAAGGAAATCTCTTTTCGCCAACACGCACAAATAAATCACCGCCATAATGCCATTAAACACCACGGGCGCACACCGAGCACAGTGAAAACCGAGCGGGAAAGCGCCAAACTCGCACGAGTGTAATAAGTTGCTGTTGTGTCAGGCTATCATCGTGTGGGGTGCCGCCCAAAACTGGCGCTGGAAAACATGCACATCATAAAGCAAAATAACATAAAAACCAACTCAACTTTGTAGGCTGCGGAGAAGAATGCGCCTATGGGATGAATAATGTGATTCGAAAACCGTTGGTGATATGCTGATGATTTAAAAAAGCTCTAACTGCATGCAGAGGATTGTGAAAAGTTGTTTGATCTTTTTTAAAGCATTGAAGGTAAGGATCTTACTGCAATACGAACTGATCGTTTATAGGAAAAACGAATCTTAAGAGCGAGATTTTAAAGAAACAGGATAATAGATAGTTGTTTGTATTTTACTTTCATACGTCTGTCATCTTGCAATTTGCAAGTGCGCAGAGGAGGAAAAGTGCTAATAATGATATTATTCGGTTAAAAAACAGTGTAGTTTTAAAATGTATGACTATTTTCCCGGTTACTCTCTATCTATTACATTAATTAAAGGTATCTTAAGGTATCTCTTAAAATAAAAATAATTTATTAGAGTAATCGACAACTACACAAGCGCCTCCTGACGGTGGCTAGTGGAACCATACCACTCAGTAAAAATATATTTGTTAATTTTCAGCTTAACTGTCAGCAAGAGATATTTTATATTATAGAGCATATGATATTCAGTCAAGATCCTGTCCCGTATACTCTTCTGCAGACTCGCGCCCCTTGCTACAGATTTCGACGGATGCTACCAACCTGGGTTTGTTGGAGGCAAATCCACCACTGATCAAATCTTCACTCTACGGCAGATCTTCCAGCAGTGCCGAGAACACCAGATCCCGACGCACCACCTTTCCATCGACTTCAAAGCGGCCTACGATACCATAGACCGTACAGAGCTATGGAACACCATGCGGCAGTACGGTTTCCCTGCGAAGCTGGTACGGCTGTTGAGGGCTACGATGGACGGTGTGCAGTGCAAGGTGAGAGTGTCGAACATGCTGTCGGATTCGTTCGAATCTCACCGGGGACTGAGGCAAGGGGACGGACTCTCCTGTTTGCTGTTCAACATCGCTCTGGAAGGTGTCATGCGGAGCGCGGGCTTCGAC